>CAUYUJ010014238.1:213579-219404 GCA_963575745.1 Prorocentrum cordatum | reverse complement strand
CCCAACGTACAATCGAAAGCTCAGCGGTCCACGACGCAGGCTGTGGCGAGATTGACCGAAGGCCCTGAATATATATGTATATATATATACATATACATATATATATACATATGTATATAAATCTCTCTCTATATATACATATATATATATATATGTATATATATATATGATGCACACCCATAGATCGGAGGTGAGGGGGTAAGATCGATGTGGAACCGAGAGCCCCCCTACAGGGAAATCAGTTTCGGTTTCGTATTCGCGCGCGCCGCGCACGCGGGCGAGGCGAAAGTTGCGTGGGCGGGCGAGAAATAAGTCTCTTGTAGTTGAGGCGCGGCCATATCAAAAGTCTCCCTTCTGGCAACCGGTGCCCCGCGGACTCCCGCTCGAGGGCCGGTGGCGCGCGGTGCCCCGACGGTGTCCCGCCGGTGCCCCGTCGGATGATGAGGGCGATGATGATGATGGTGATGGTGGTGGTGATGATGATGGTGTCTCGATGACGATGATGATGATGTTGACGATGTTGACGATGATGGATATGATGATGGTGCCCCGATGATGATGACGATGTTGATGGCGATGATGTTGCTGATGATGATGGTGCCCTGATGATGATGGTGATGCTGTTGTTGACCTTGATTATGTTGATGGTGATCGGATGAATTGATGACGATGGTGGTGAAGATGATGATGACGATGGCGGTGTCCTGATGATGATGATAATGATAAGGCTGATGATGATGCTGTTGATGATGATGGAGATGATGGTATCACGAGGATGCGGATGATAATGATGACGGTAGTGACAATGATGGTGTCCCGGTGATGATGATGTAAATGATGAGAATGGTGAAGAGGTGATGATGAGTTTGATGATGGTGCCACCATGATTGTGATGAAGATGCCAACGTGGATGATGATGATGATGGCGTCCCGATGAGGTTGACGATGATGGTGATGATGAGGATGGTGGCGATGATCTGATGATGGTGTTCCGATGATGATTATGTTGATGCTGCTGATGCTGATAATGATGATGAGGATGATGCTGATGGTGTCCCAGTGATGATGATGATGTTAATGATGTTGCTCGTGATCACGATATTGAGCTGATGATGGTAGTGTTCCGATGATGCTGATGGTGCCCCGATGATGAAGTTGATGATGATGGTGGTGGTGACGATGATGGTGTCCCGATGATGACGATGCTGATTTTGGTGATGATGATGGCTGATGAGGGTGATGATATGTGGTTGATGAGGGTGATTGATGATAAGTATTGATGTTGATTTTGGTGATGGTAATGATGTCGATGATGATGGTGATGAGGTGATGAGGGTGTCCCGATAATGATGATGATGAAGATGTTGACGACGATGATGTTGATGATGATGATCACAGTGATTTCGAGGTCGATAGTGGGATCGAAGCTTAGACCGAATGTGAGATCGATTGTGAGATCGATAGTGTAATCGATAGTGAGATCGATTGTGATATCGATAGTCGGATCGATTGTGAGATCGAATGAAATAGATCTAGTGAGATCGATTGCGAGATTGATCGAGTGAGATCGATCGAGCGAGACCGATAGTGAGATCGATAGAGAGATCGGTAGTGAGACCGATCGAGTGAGATGCTGGTTCATCCCCCCCGAACCTCCTTATCGCCCGAAGGGTGGTCGTATAGCAACACGCAAGGATCTGGTGGTCACGAGGCGGAAGGGGGGCCGGCGATTGCGCCCGACGCAGGTTGAACGGGCCTTCGAAGTCGAGTTGCCGATGCGAGACATCGAGGCGCCTCGCATCCACCAGAGGAGGGGGGTCAGGGGGGGGTAGGCGAAGCCAGGGTGAGGTTTGGAGGGGCAAGAAGGAGTGGGTTTCGAGAGGCTGGCAGGGGAGGACGAGAACGATGGATTGGTGAGGGTGCGATTTCATTCAGCGCGCGCCTCTGATCCAGACGCTTCGCCGACGTGCTCCTTGTAGAGCTTCTCCACCTGCGGTGCGCTAAGTTTGCCATGTAGCTTCTCCTGGGCTTTCATCATGTAGATCACGCCCATCATCTTCTGGTAGAGGGTGAAGGACAGGCTCTTGTACTTCTGGTCGAGCGTCTCCCTGTATCGCAATGCCTGCCATGCGACGCCATCCTCGGTATCGATGATCTTGTACTCGTAGCTGAACGTGAGTAAGTGATGGCGCCACTTCTGCAGCACGGCAGCGTCGTCGTCATTCTGGACCGAGTCGTAGATGGCCTCGATGTATGCAAACTCCATCTCCTCCGGGGTGATGCGGTAGACCTTCTCCACCTCGGCCTCCGGGTCAACTCCGTGCTGCGCGGCCACCACCAGTGGGAATGGAAATGGCGTCGGACCCTTGGAGAAGAAAAACTTCTTCAGGTCTTGGATTGCCTTGGACCTGTAGGGCACGCTCGGGGTCGAGGTGAACAGCAGCGAGTGGTTGAAATAATTCTGCGCGCACTTGCACTCAGCAGCAGTGGCCGTCGCGGTCTTGTACTTCTCTGCGTCGAAAGGATCTTGAGAGCCGCCTCCACCAGCTCCTTGAGCGATCGCAGGTGCGTCTTCCATATCCACCCCCTGGAATACAGGATGCGCCTTGATGACGTTCAGCATCCGTTGGAAGTTGGCCCAGACAGGGGCGTTGATCGTTCTCAGCTTCGCCATATCCTCCTCTAGTACCTTCGCGGACTGCTGGTCGACGTCCATTGCGTCTGGCTCGTGGTCGCTGGCCTGCGGCGGCGGAGGAGCGCCAGGCCGGGGCTGGGCCTTGGCCTTCCCCTTGGACTTGGGAGGCATCCTGGCGACGCGGAGACACGCTAGTGTCGTCAGTGGGGTTGCCCGGCGCCGCTGAAACGCGAGCCAAAATGGCTTAGTACGAGGAGGGGGGAGGGAGATGGGAGGGCGATCAGTTCAGACCACGCCCCGCTTCCTTGGATTGGACATGGGCTCGAATCGACAGGGCACCGGACAGCGTGAGACCACCCCCATAACGTTGAGTGAATATCTGCCCCAACGCTGGCACCGGGGCCCACGGCGTTTGCACCGCATAGCTTGCAGAACGGCACGGCCAAGAATAATGGAACGAACGCGGGGGAGCGATGACATAACTTTGTTTCCTTGCAGGTTTCAGCAAGACAGGGTCGATAATCATGCATCTCTTAGCGCACATAGCGCTCTCAATCCCACAGCACAGCTCAGGGCATGGGAAAATCGAATGCGGCCGGGCGCGCCAAGCGCTTCGTAGGCTTAGGCATCCATGGATCGCGGAAGGTCTCTGGCAACCTACCCATGGAAATCAGAACGTGCTTGATCACGCGGGCACTTACGTTGATGGACCATGCGTTCCCCAGCATCGACCCGATCATGGGGTCAGAGAGCTTCGACATGTTAAGATCAGCAATGCGAATGCCTTGAAACTTCCCCATCAGACGAATTCCCATTCTGCGCTTCAGGGAGCGCACCCAGAACCCACCGGTGGAGCCTCTGTTTTTTGTGATACATGGACATACGTTGTGTGTCGCGTAAGGCTTGGAGGAATCGAAATCGATGAATACCCCACTCTTGCCCGGGAACTTTTCGTGGGACGTCTTGAGCCCCATGGCCAGGCGCTTCATGCACTTAACTGTTGACGGAAGTACAGGCCTCCTTGAGGGCTTTTCGGTCCGAATCAGAGCTGAGGCGCTGAACTTGAGCGGGATCTCCGGGGGGAATGTAAACTTGCGTTTGCAGTGTTTGTGCATCACGCCCACGATGTATAAACGGGAACGACTCTGTGGGGAAAAAGAGGGAGAAAGGAAGGAAAGAGGGGAAAAAAAGGGGAAAAAGGGAGGGGGGGGGGGGGACATGAACAAAAAGAAAAAAAATGACAAAAGGAAAAAGGGCAAAGGGGTAAAAAAAAAAAAGGGGAGGGAAAAAAAAAAAAAAAAAAAAAGAAAAAAATGAGGAGGGGGGTGAAAAAAGAAATTAATAATTTATGATAAGAGAAGGGAGAAGAGAAAAGATGAAAGGAAACAGAGGAAGGACATCTGAGCCCTTGGGTTCGCGAATTCAGGACCATGTCATTGATCGCGTACATCGGGTTCCCGTCGTCCTGGGAAGACCGAGCTATGTAGACGGGGGGGCGGGGGGATGGGCGGGGGGGCGGGGGGGCGCCGGGGATGGATGGCACGGGGTTGGAAGCGTTAAACGGTTCAAGAAGTTAAGATGGAGGGGCGGGGGGGGGGGGGGGGGCGATTTAAAACTAATAGGGCACAAGCACGTGTAAATTCACGCCTCAGCGCGTCCTGCTTCATGGAGGACAGCCGCTGAATCATCAGTTTGTACAGGGGGTTGAACTTAGAATTGTATTTAACAGCTGGGACATTCTCCAGGACAAAACTCTTCGGCTTGACAGCCTCAATTGTCTTGACCACTGATATGCCAACCCCCCCACGGGGGTCGTCAATCCCCAACTGAAGGCCACTCGCACTGAATGGCTGGCATGGCCAGCCAGCCGTGTATATATCGGGAACCTGGCCGTGCTCGATCAGCTTGCGTGCGAGAAGGTCGTGGTCTCGCGTCTCCATGTCAGTGTAAACGAAGCGATGCTGAAAATTCGATGTCAAATAAGTTCGCACGTTTTTATCTATGTCAGAAGCAAACCCCTCCTTGACAGTCATTGCACCATCAAGCCCGAGCGCACGCAGCGAGAGAATTCCAGCATCAAAGCCCGTGCAATCCCCACTGACATGGACGTCGCCAGAAAGCATTGTCTGTAGGAATAGGTTGAAAGAAAACACGTGGCGCCTTGAGCCTGGCAGCAGCACCCCAAGCCGTGCCATGCGTATCGAAGACGCGGCAATTCTACCAAGTCCAAATACCTTAACAGCAACCCCCAACGTCTTTTCGCAATTATCTTCCGCGTAGTTTTCGGGGCCGACTGATTTACCAGCGCATCGCTGGCGACGTCGTGGCAAATCACCCAGGGGCGCCCCCGAGTGATTTAAGGGGGGGGGGCGGGGGCTTGGCCACGTTCATCCAAACCGTTTCAAAATTAGGACACCTTCAGGGGCCCGCGCCAATCACCCAGCCCCCCCCCTCAAATCACTCAGGGGCGCCCCCGAGTGATTTACCAGTGCGTCGCCAGCGACGCGCCCGTACAACACCCCCCCCTGGAAATCAGCCGAAAGATAATGACAAAAAAACGCCGCCGCCATCTAAAGCACAATTGAAAAATCACACGGTCCCTTCATAGGATGTATCCGCCCCCTCGCCCACCACGTCTTATTACTCTCACAAGGTCTCGAGAGATGATGCAATGCAGCGCGTCATAGACCCCCCTTATAGCATCCTTGCAATGATGAAACATGCTGACATGCACAGTTATCCACGCGCATCTTGTGTGTAAATGCAACCCTTACCATACATATTAGTATGTTTGTTTTTAGTGGTTCTACGACCTACAAGTATGCAGGGGCGTTGGCACGTTGGTGGTACTTCATGCGTGACCATGGTTGCCAGACTGACACGGTTGTCGTCATTCGAACCATTGTTGATAGTTGTCTTCATTCAGATATTGCATGAAATTGCATATTGCACGTGCCCAGATTGTACCCCCCCGCGCCCCCGCCCCGTCGACGACGTCCGCCCCGGATGGGAAGGGGGCGCAGGGCGCGAGCCGAAGGGGGAGGGGGGGGGGGGGGCGGCGCCCGGCCGCAGGCGGGGCGAAAGATCGAGCGCGCCGACCCGAGAGAGTCCGGCCAGGCCCCGCTCTATCTCTCTCTCTCTCTCTCTCTCTCTCTCCCTCTCTTTGCCTCTCTCTTTCCCCCTCTCTCGT
>CAUYUJ010014238.1:168579-211079 GCA_963575745.1 Prorocentrum cordatum | reverse complement strand
CCACCGCGCCTGGGTTGCGGGGTAGAGACCTCAGGGGTCTTTGTGAGAATTCCCCAGAAGCAGGTAGGAGGCCTTATTGATGGGACCACTCTGGAACCCCTTTGGAGGGCTTCTGTTGGCCATTTAACCTTATGAAAGGGGGGCCTCATTTAAATGTAAATGTATGTTGGATGTGTTGAGGTTCTCTTGGAACCACTTTGGGGCCCCCTTTGGAGATCCTTTTGGGGCTGCTTGGGGCCTCTTTTGGAGATCCTTTTGGGGCTGACTGGCAAGCATGCGCTGGGTCAACTCAGTCAGTCAGCCTTCGCACAAGCATTGCGACCATAACAAAGTTTGCAAGCCCTGATCACATCTACAGTGGGCGACCTGCACAGCGCCGGACACATTTTGTCCGAATGATATACCTCGCTGCGCCGTGCCAAATGCACGGGCAGGGCCAGCCTGGCCCCCGCGGGGGCAGAAGGAATAGGCGGTTCTGGTGCAACAGTAGGAGAAGCAGGCGGAACCACGGCAGATTTGGCACATACACAGCGCCCTATCAACATTCCCACTGCAAGTCCGACAAACATCCCGCATGCGAGCAGGACGGCCCCACTCATCATCAGGACAGCCAATTGTTGAATATAAAAGAGAAGATGGATACATAAACGCGCAAATTCAGAGATCCGCGAATGCGCAGTTCGGAGAGACCCCCACCCACCACCTTGCGTCGCGCCTGAGAGGGGGCCCGGGACCGGGGGGAATTACGACGAGTGCGGATTTCCCAAATTACACGTTTATGTAAAAGATGTAGTCTACTTGGTGGCGCAGGTTTCCGACTTGAGCCATTGTGGCAAGACGGCCAGACCCCAGTGGACCACCTTTCTGGGGCCTTTGTTTCCTGCGTGAGCGTTCTGTCCAGAAAGGCGAATCGAGTTGTGACGACGAGGGTTTAATCTATATTCGTTGCATGTCTCCCCTCATCTCTCCACCTCCTGCTGCCCCTCCCCCCTCCTCCTCGCCCCACATAGCTTTCCACGTAGCCTGCGCTGCGCTGCGTGGATCTCACGCCAGCCCCGTGGAAATCGGGGTTGCCGATGGCAGACGTTCGTGGCAGAAGAGCCAATCCCTTCCACTATCGCACGGCCCCCGAAGGGGCGGGGGGGGGGGGAGAGATACATATGCAAGAGCGATGCGGGGTCGGAAGAAAAATTGGCGGCTGAACGGCGAGCGAGCGGTTGCGGGGAGGAAGGGCCAGGGCGGGGACAGCAAAAAAAGGTTGGAGAAACAGTCGGGCCCCCCCGTGTTTTCACTCGCAGACAGTGGAGGCCACCATCATGACCAGTCAACGCATTGGGTCTGTAGGTTCAAACAGCACTATGGCCCTCTGGCCTCGCTTCGCGCCGTACCCCCGGCGCCAAGCAGCCCCCGTGCATCAAAGCCCGCGGTTGCACCGCCGCACATCTAGCGTTGCTAGATACACCAAGCTGTCTGACAAGGTCAGCTTGTGCTTGATGGGGCGGAGGTCCTCGCATCCCGGGCCCGACCCTTCGGAAGGAATCCCTGGGAGTTCGCTCGACGATGGCCCCTGGGGGCCCGAAGCGGCCCCTGAGCCGCCGGAAATGGGGCGTGATTGTTGGCCAGCTTTGTCGAGTAGCCCGAGGTTTGGGTGTCCATCTTCAAACGAAGATCGACCCTCCGACTTCCTGGACGGGAAGGTGGTGCTCGTCGTCCCGTCGTCGTCGACAGTTCGGCCCTGGTGTCCATGGAATCGCTCTGCTCCTTGGCTGTAACTAATAACATAAGCTCAGATTCGTTCTTGGAAGCCTTGCGTTTCATGCCAATCCGAATTGCATCAGCCCGATCATCTATCAAAGACCACTTCACACCTGGGAGCCCGCGAACGGCGAGCTTGAGGATCTCATAAATCTCACCGTGCTTAGCCCGGAAGTCCGCCGATGCCCACACTTGTTTTTTCTTATCCAGGACGCGATTGTACGAAAGTGAAGGGCCTTCGCGCCCACCCGATAACAAGTGCTTCAGCGTGCAGACAGTGCCACCCACAAGCAGACATGCCCATAAAGATTTCCGATTGGGAGTATCCACTTTGTCTACCACGAAAATAGTTGCCCGATGCCGCTCAAACACACGATTGAACTTGAAGTTCTGAAGAGTACGCGCCAAGATATGGACAGAAATCGTCAATTCACAATCGAAGAACACGTGGGAACCCTCTGGCAATCGGAAGGACATCGGCGGTCGCAAAGCACGGTCCATAGTGGCCTTATCTTTGTCGTATTTCTCTCTGTTTTTCTTGTTCTGTATGAAGTCACTCCTTACTCTCGCTCGCACCTCTGGCGTTATTTCGTCTGGGAGTAAATGTTTTCGCCGAACAGCCTCAGCCATATTTCCCAAACGTTTCTTGTTGTTGAACTGGACCTCCTTCGCATGTTTTTCCCCGAACGTGTGACTCGCCAAACGACTGGCCTTCCTAGCAATACTACTAGACCCCGTGGGACCGCCAGAGCTCGATGAGGCTTCCATCGCTTTGGCCACATTCTCCCTCCGACGCTTAATCCAAGCAAGTTCTGTGCTTTCAATTTTGTGCTTCTTGGGAACTCCAGTATCTATTCGGGGCTGTCTGTCTCCAACATTACTTCTAGCTGAATTATAAACCTGGGACCACTCAAGTTGCGCACCTTTGATAATGCTTTCTGTGTGAGCAGGGTCAATTCCACTAATCAGCTGAATCTCATCGTTGAGGGCGGACTCCGATAAATTGCGATTCTCCCCCGTCGTCTCCTTCCACGCAGAGAATAAGTGCTCCACGCCAGCGGTGGCGAATCCATAACCTGGGGTTCCCCCATTCGCATACGCCCCCCTTCCTCATTCTCCTTCTTCTCCTCCTCCTCGCCTCCGCGGGGCCTCCTCTTCCTTCTCCAGTTTCCCTCCATCCTCTGACCACATCCTCATGTTTTTTTATGCTTCTACCGCCTCCCCTCCATCATCACCCCCCCCCCCCTCCCGGCACATGCCCAGGGCTCGGGTTCATGTGAAGGCCGGGCGACCAACGTATCTCATCAAGACACTTCTCACTGCGTCAACGGGGCGGGCATTTGATGATCTCAGCCGCCGCGCCCTGGCGCGAACTGGATTCAGGTCGAAGTTCAAATCTTCGCAAACTTACACAACGTTTTCGGACGCCCTGGGGTTCGGACAGGTTCCCCAAGAAACCAAAGGGCCCCATAATGGGCCGCGAGGAACCCGAGAAACATTCGCAGGGCCCGAGAGGCCTCAAAGACCGTCCAGGCACTTTCCAAGACGCCCCATACGGCTTCAAGATGGCTCGGGGGGCCGCCAGGAGATGCCAAGAGTGGTCCCAGAGGACACCCAATAACCGACGTCAATCGTTTCCCTTGGGAAGTATTTGGTTTGGGCGGCTCTCGGATTTCCATGCTTCAACGCTCCAAGACAATCCAGGAGGCTCCCAAGACCACCCCAGGGCTGCCCGAGAGGCGCCCAATGCGACCCGGGGGCCCATGCCGACCTCAAGACAGACCAGGAGGGGACACCCAACGCTCCAAGCCCTGAGAAGCAAGCCCCCACGAGGTCCCACAAGGCCCTCCAGAGGCACCCTAAAAACCACAAGAAGTCCCCAAGAATCCCCAAAGAGGGCACAAGCCAGGTGCCCGACAGACAGTTCCCAAGGGGCACTCGAGAGGCGCCTGCGAGATCCCAGGCACGGCGGCATTGGCTTGCAGCCACAAGATCGAGGTCACAGAAATTCTGCGCATTGCCTCCACCCACGCAGCTGGATTCGACATCCCAGTTTTTCTGACAATGTTTGCGAATATAGGATAAACGTAATGGAACTGCTCTTTCAATGCGTCCTCTGGGATAGAAAAAAATCTGGCCAGGCGTTTGATGTTCTGACTGGTGGTATCGACGTGACTCCTGTTGTCGGCCTTGTCCTTGTACCTGAAAAGTGACATAGCGGCCTTGATCTCGAAATTGCCGAATTCTGCCCGGACCACAGTTTGCGAAACTTTCATCCAGTTCTGCATCCTCGCTAATGTTTTAATCTTAATAGCTTCGCTGGGATGACCTGGCCCACCGATTGTAACAGCATCACCGCCAACAAAAAACGCCATGGGCTTCGACAGTACATCGCACATAAAGCCAGTGTATCCAAGATCAAAACAGTTCCCATTTTGGAATAAGTATGACACTCTCTCAGTGAATGCAATTGCTTCGGATTCCAATTCGGCAGCGTCGTAGGTTTCTGAATCGTTGAATCTGACAAATATCATCGCTTCGTCATTGGCATCTGCCATGAGGGCAAGTTGAAGTAGTTGTTCCTCTGTCACACCAAGCAAAAACTGCACGCAATCATCACCTTCGACTTTGCCTTTTCGCTCGTTGGCGATTTGTTCAGCTGTAAGTAAGAGCGCCTTGATATACAATCCACAACGCCTCGTCTTTGGGCGCGAGATGTAGCTTCCCCAGGCCCCAGAAATCAGGATGCATCATCGCTTGCGCGTTTCTTGGCGACCTAGGACGGCCCGAGAGGCCCTTGAGACCACCGCGGCCAGCCTGAGAGGCACCCGCGTTGGCCGGAGAGGGCCCAGGGGCCAGGGTGAGAACGCAGTCCTACATGCCGAACTTTCAGCCCGAGCCCCGAGGAGGCCCTAGACGAAGGCGCCCAAAAGGCCAGGATAGGAACCCAGGATGCCCAACATAATCACCAGGAGGCCCCAACAGCCACCAACAAATCCTGAAACATTGCTCGCGTCCAAGACCCAAGAAGCCCCGTGCATGATCCTGGAGAACACCCAAGAGCCAAGATGCATGTGAAACGCGCAATCCAGGCACGGTGGCGGGATGGGCCGAAGGCCATTCGGATATTGAGCGGCCCAATGGTTTTTGTTCAGATTCGTGCCGATGTTTGGCCGCTCGCAGATTGGAGATGCGATTGCCAATCCCAATCTCATTAGAAACATGTGATATATTTGCCCGAAAGCGCTCAGAAAACACTTGGCTATTCTGGATTCTCTGGCAGATCGACGATCTATCTTTCACGAATGTGTTCAATACTGATGTCAAAAACGGATCCACGAACACAGTCCTGGCCGTAATGCGACGAGCAGCGTGCGTCGTGTCTTTGTTGAAAACACGAATGTTCGGCAAGATTGGGGCATAGTCTGAAAGCGCCGCATCATCTGTCAACGCAGCATATTCCGCCAGCCACAGTCGGGACGAAAAAGAATGGGTAGAATTGGTTGCTGAACATTTCGGGGGGAATCCGGGCGCGCCTTTGGAGCAAAAGCTGGGTTGTTGTTTTCTCTGGCCACCGGCGCCCGCCCCTGCCTCCCGCCGCGCTGGAACAGGAAACCCGTCACCATCGCCATCGTCATCATCGCGATCGCCACCATCCCTATCACTTGAATCACCGCATACATCGCCACCCAGCGAGAGGCAGGAGCAAATGCAAAGTTGCGTCACGGGGGGCCCTACCATCGGCCTACCATCAGAATCGAGCCCACGAAAATTGACGAGGGCATCGGTTTGGGCGGAGCGGCGCAGCCAGGCAATTCTTAGACAGCCCACCCACTTCGTCATGCAATTTTCTGCCCGCTAATTGCTCATCAGCCGCACCGTCCGCATCGAAGAGTTCAATAGAATTGCATAGCCGTTGATGCAGGACGAGGTTCATTTTTCTCAAGGAGCCAGAGCGTTGCGCGTAGGGCACCTCGGGGGGAGGGAGCGTGGGAAACGCCAGGTGGACCCCAAGAGGCTTCCAGAGATACCAGAGGAACCCCGAACATGCACCCTCGACCTTAGTCGGTCACCTATCTTCAAGCCCCCATGCCCTCCTCACTCCCCCCCCCTATTTGGCCTTCTCCACCTCTCCATATCTTTCTAATTCCTCATCCTACGTCCACTTTGGGCGCGCACCATGTAGCGCGACGTGCAGAACGTCTTCACAATGTTAATGAAGCCTGCCTTGATCCCATTCGCACTCAAATCGAACTTATCAGCTAGATTCGTCTCACCCAACGTGATAGTGGCACACTGCAATGATGTGTCACAGAAGCGAAGTCTAACACAAAGGTGGCCTTTCCGAACATCCTGGTGAACGCTGGAAACTTCTACGCGGGACAAGCGGGACCTCCAATGGTTCCGAACAGATTCAGCGAGGCAATACAACATCTTCCTATATTTGAATTTGCCAATGCCAGATACCTTGCCATGGCCACCATTCCGACGGTCCAACGCCTCCAGGATTCGACGAAAGTCCTGTGGGGGAGAATTTCGGACGGGGTCTCCGAAGCCAGGACCTACCCCGGGGGGGGGGGGGACCAGTGAGGTGGGGGGGATTGGGAAAGAGGGGGGCGATGAAACATGATCGACCCACGAACCCAGAGGGGAGTATATAGAAATGTGAGGCATGGCAACGTTTCAAAGACACCTGATTGGGCGACGGGCAATTGCAATGCTGACTGCATCGATCTCGATGCATTGTGCCGAGGGCTGTGCTGTGCTACGCCGTGCTAAACTGCGACGTGCCATGAAGCGATTGTGTTCTATATAGCGTCGTGGATCGAGTCCTCCCTGGCATCCGACGGGCCCTGACCGAACTGATCTGGATCTTACGCTTGAGCTGCCTGAGAAGATGGCAGCTGCCCCGGAACCCTTCGACAGAGGGGGCATGCCAGGAGGACGCGCCGCGGAGCGTCCCAAGGGGCGCGCCAGGCGACGCGCCAGGGGGCGCGCAATGGGGGCGCACCGCGGGGCGTGCCAAGGGGACGCGCTACGGAACGCGCCAATGGACGTGCCGCGGGACGTGCCAGGGGACGCGCCGCGCGACGTGCCAGGTGGATTCGCCACGGAACGCGACAACTCACGTGCCAAAGTGCAATGTTGA
This sequence comes from Prorocentrum cordatum, assembly GCA_963575745.1. Classification (NCBI taxonomy): domain Eukaryota; class Dinophyceae; order Prorocentrales; family Prorocentraceae; genus Prorocentrum; species Prorocentrum cordatum. The sequence goes on along the minus strand of CAUYUJ010014238.1, from coordinate 204,175 downwards.
ATGTATCGATCTTGGCGCACCGTGCCGACGGCTGTGCTGTGTTGTGCTACGCCGTGTTGAATTACGATGTGACATGCCGCGATTGTGCTCTATGTAGCGTTGTGGATCGAGTCCTTTTTGCATCCGAGTCCTGACCGAACTGATCTGGATCGCAAGCTCGAGCTACCTGAGCAGATGGTGGCAGCCGTCCCAGAACTCATCGACAGAGGGGGCATGCCAGGAGGACGCGCCGCGGAACGTCACAGCGGACGCGCCAGGCGACGCGCCAGGGGGCGTGCCATGGGGGCGCACCGCGGGACGCGCCTAGGGGATGCGCTACGGAACGTTCAATGGACGCGCACCTCGCGACGTGCCAGGGGGGCTCGCCACAGGACGCTCGGCGGAACGTGCCAGGCATCACGCCAGGTTGCAATGCTAAAAGTATCGATATTGATGTACCGCGCCGAGGGCTGTGCTGTGCCCGGGCGACCTGGACACGTGAAAACAAGCGTTTCGATCAAGACGTTCTCAGCACGTCCTCATGCTACACACACGCCTGGGCAACTTGGGCACGTGCAATCAAGCGTCTCGATCGAGACTTCTTCGACGCATCCTCATGCTAGGCATCCGCTTGGGCGACCTGGACACGTGAAAACAAGCCTCTGGTTCGAAACATCCTCAACAAATCCTCAGGCTAGACATCTGTCTGGGCAACCTGGAGGCGCAAGCGTCTCGCTCGAGAAATCCTCCAGACTTGGGCACGTGAAAACAAGCATTTCACTTGAGAGATCCTCCGAATTCAGGCCCCCAGGAGAGGACAATCTACAACGCAAAACAAGCGTTTCGCTCGAGACATCCTCAACAAATGCTGAACACCAAGCGTTTCGCTCGAGACATCCTCAAATCTAAATTCGCCGGCCCACCTCGACACCGATATTCATCGCAAGAGAAATTCGCCGGCCCACCCCAAGTCAAACCCGGGGGTGAACCACAAAAGAACCCTGGGCCTAAGCCCAGTGAGATGACGAAGAGCCAGAAAGAAACGCGGAAGAGGACGAAAATGAGGCGGAAGAGGAGGGGGAGAAGGAAGAGGAGGGGGAGAGGGAGAAGGAGGAGGAAGAGAAGAAGGAGGAGGAAAAGGCTGTCCTCGGAAGCAGGCACACGGTGGCCATTCACTAGCCCTTGTCCTTGCGATGCATCATTATGCTCCTTGCTTTTCTGGTGCTGCATCAACGAAAACTTGTTTATTGTCGTAACACCTGTGGTGGCCCACGGCCAAGAACTCTTCGCAGCACGGCAAACAGTGCACTTCAAACGGACATCACCATCAGGATCCACCTGGGTTGACGTCATAAGTGCGAGGGGGGGGGGGGCATGAAACGGCCTTCTCTGAGGGTGTCGATCGGGCGCAAATGAAGGACCTACTTGTGGCCCCGATTTTCCCTATTTCTCAGGGTGCCCCCAGACCCCTTGGTGATGGTGCAATTTGGCAATGCCCGCTCCACTGTTGCAGCGCACCAAGGGAATCTGATTTTCCAATCTGCTTTGAATACTGCATACTGGCACCGCTGGCAAGATAATACAGGCAATATTCTGCATCCAAGGAAATGGGAACGATCTGGGTCACCCACGGGCAATCCTCTCAGTCTACCTTTGAAAACGCTTCGGCCCCAACCAGAAGGTTTCTTTTTCTCCGAAGATTGTGGCGATGACAGATCTGAACGCTTCCAGTCCACGCGCGAAGCCATGGTTTTGGAAGGGGGGGTCTGATCCATGTTGCCAAGCCCACGCCCCACGCGGGGAGCAACATTCGCAAATTAAAGACGAAACAAATTGAGCATGAAATGGCGACGGAACGGAGGGTGTAGCGTGCGTTTGTTGATTCATCGTTGGGGTGTTATGATTGTTGGATGAAGAATTACATGAACACAAATTGCAGGAGGACCGCGCGGATTTCCTGGATCGGCGTTGATCCCCCTTTCTTTGGCGCGTTCTGCGCGCCAAGAGCGGCGCCGAAGGCGCCGCTGGGGAGTCAATGCCGGCTTGGATAATCCGCGCGGCATTCCTGAAATTTACGTGCTTGTATTTTCTAAACATTTGAACGCACTCGTACTTATCACCCCCCACCGCCAGCGCACGAAGCAAGGACGCAAGGAAGCAAGGGTCGCGGGCGCAAGGATGCGCGGCCCAAGCCGCGAGAACGCCAAACAGTGAAGGCCAGAAACGAAAGGGTTCGTTTGCCTCTTGGTGCCCCTCCGTCGTTGCCTGCAGATCCACCCCGCTCCTGGGAAAATCCGCCTGACCCTCGACCAACCATGGGCGGCGCGGCTACCGCTTTCGCCGCCAGGTGGACAGGGCCCCCTCAGCGAGGGTTGAAGCATTCGCAGGTCCTTAGTACAATGGGCGCAATGGTGCAGATAGCATGCGTGCATGTATATATGAATGCACGCGATCGCATGCTTAAAATAACCCAGGCCTTGTGAAGAAGACCCCAAGGCAGCCCCAACTGGATCCAACACGGCACGCCGAGGAATGGGTTGCCAAGAAGATGTGTCGGAGGAAGAGGGGCATAAACATGGCGACGATTTGCACCCATTCCACAAAACCTCGATCGCTGTCGTTGCTGACGACGATCGCCGCGTCGTCGGTTTAAGTTCGATGAATTTGCCATGATAAGCTCGATGGGATGATTTCGGTAAGCTCGCCTGGATCATCTGATATACTCGACGTCGTCTGAAACATCTGAGTTTCGGAAATTGTTTGACGCTTCGCCTAACCCCGCCAGCCCATCCAGAAAGGATGCCCAGAGGAATTGCTTCGATCAGGGAAGTGGGCAGCACGCAGAGGAAGGGTCATCCGGTGGAGGCCTATTGGAGCGTCTTGGGTACCTCGGGGAGCTTTTTAGGGCTTCTTGGGGGTCTCTTGGGAGCATCTTGGAGGCCTCTTGGGCGCATGTTGGGGCCTCCCGGGCGCCTCTTGGGGCCCTCTTGAAGCGTTCTCGGGGCCATCTTGGAGGACGTCGATCAAACAAGAAGCGTTGCCCCTCGGGGGCCCGACAAATCGCCTCTTGGGGCGTTCTGTCTCCGCTCTTAGGCGCTCTTGGGGCCGCCCTGGGCTCTCTTGAGCCCCTCTTGGAGCCCTCTTGGACCATCTTGGAGCCATCTTGAGGCCTCGGATGGCCATGGGAAGCGAAAAAGCGACAAAAAACAAGCACATCGAATTTCCTGAGGCTTTGGCCTCCTCGAGACCTCCTGGGGGAGCTCGGAGCCGTCTTGGAGCGGTCTTGGGGCATCTTGGAGCATCGTGGGAGCCATTATAAGACATCTTGGGATATCTTGAACCATATTGGAGGTCATCTCGGGCCCCCCCCAGGCGCCCTTGGAGTCACATTAATCAGTGCTCCCCCCAAGGAGGCCAACATGCGGCCCCAAGGAGGCCAACATCAATGATTTGGCATTTTCGCAAGGGCTTCCTGTAGCATCTCGGGCGCCCGTGGGGGGTCTCTTGGGGGTCTCTTGGGAGCTTTGTGGGCGTGCTGGGGGCCTCTTGGGGCTTCCTGGCCACCTCTTTGGGCCATCTGGGGGCGCCCTTGGGAGCCTCGGGGGCAATCTTTGGGCCATCTTGGGCGAGATCGATCACAAGGGGGGGGTCGCAAATCAGGGCCACCCCTCAGGAGGCCAAAAAGGACAGCGCTAATGAATGCCCCCTTCGACATCAAGATGGCCCCGAGAGCGACCCCAAGGCCCCCGAGAGCGCTTCAAGAGAGCCCCAAGAGGCGCCCAGGAGGCGCCGATGGGGGCCCCAACAGGCGCCCAAGAAGCCTCCAAGAGGCCCCCAAGAGACCTCCAGAAGGCCCCAAGAAGCTCTCCGAGGCACCCAACACGCTCTCAGAGGCGCCCGGGGCCGCCAAGAGGCCCCCTAAACGCTCCGAGAGGCCTCCGCTGGGGGGCCCTTCCTTTTGCGCGTTGCCCACTTCCCTGATCGAGGCAATGACTTTGGGCATCGTTTTCTGGATGGGCTGGTAGGGCTGCGCGAATCGGTTGCAATTTTGCAAATTCCCCATCCCCACTTGGAGAGCCCCCCCCGGCCACAGGGGGCCAATTTCTGACGAGAGCCAGCCGCCGCAGCCCTCGATGGAGCAATAATAGGCCGCGGAACGTGTGACGAACGCGCGCTCGCTGGGTGGATGCGAACGCAGCCGCTGCGGCAGTCGGTGGAGCCATTAGCCGCAAAGCGTGCGACTTCGCGCTTTTTCATTCCACTCCTGCCCTTCTGGGGGAGGGCCGAATGAGGGCGCCTGGCGGGCGCTTGGCGGGCCCGCGACCGGCCAGCGAGCGGGCGATTGTTCCCCCCGGAAAACAGGATACGCACATCCGAGGTGAGGGGGTGAGATCGAAGTGGAGCGTCGAGCACCCCTACGGGGAAATCGGTTTCGGTTTCGCGTTCGCGCGCGCCGTGCGCGCGGGCGTTGGCGGGCGAGAAATAAGTCTCCTGTACATTCATTGAGGTGCGGCCAGACCATAAGTCCCACTATCGTCGATCTCGCTACCAGTCTCGCTCGATCGACCTCATTTGACAATCGATCTCACAATCGATCTCACTCGATCTATTTCATTATATCGACCCCACAATCCATATGACAATCGATCCCACAATTGATCTCACAAGCGATCTGCCATTCGGTCGAACTATCGATCTCACCATCGATATCAATCACACTCGATATCACATTCCTTCAACGTCATCACCATCATCATCAACATCCTCGCCATCAGCGTTACCGACATCATCATCATCATTATCAGCATATCGTCATCAACATCATCAGCAGCACCATGATCATCAGATCCATCGTGATACCATCACCGTCACCATTATCATCATCAACATATCCATCATCGGGACACCATCCTTCACCCGAATACCACCATCATCATAAACACCATCACCGTCATCGTCGCATACTCAACATCATGAATATCCGGGGCACCATCATCATCATCCTCATCATTAGCAACATCATCATCAACATCATCTTCATCGGAACACCATCATCATAGTAACCAGCATCATCATCACCATCATCATCAACACCATTGGGACACCATCAGCATCAGCATCATCAACATCAACATCATCATCACCATTATTGGGCCACCATCAAAATTATCAGCATCACCTCCTCATCATCGTCATCTTCAAGATCATCATCATCATCGGGACACCATCATCGTAGTCATCATCATCATTATCAGCATCATCGGCACACCGTCATCATCACCATCATCATCAACAGCATCACCATGAACCTCATCACCATCACCATCGCCATCGGGACACCATCATCATCATCAGATGTCATATTCAAATCAACTGGTCATCATCAATCTCACCAGGATCATCAGCATCAGCATCATCATCGGGGCACCCGCATCATCATCACCAGCAACATCACCATCATCAACATCATCATCATCATCATCATCGGGTCACCATCATCATCACCACCATCACCATCATCATCAACATCGTCAACATCATCATCGCCACCATCGGGACACCATCATCACCAACACCATCACCACCATCATCATCATTATCATCATCATCGTCAACATCATCATCATCATCATCATCATCATCATCATCAACATCATCATCATCATCATCATGATCGGGGCACCGATGGGACACCGGCGGGACACCCGTGGGGCACCGCGCGCCACCAGCCCCCGAGCGGGGCACCCGCGGGGCATGAGACATTGCCCCCCGAACCTCCTCATCACCCGAGGGGTGGTCGTATAGGTATATATTGATATGCACTCATAGGTACATGCATGTGCGCATGTGCACGCGCGGTGACAGGGGGGCACCCAAAAAAAACACGCACATAATATCCTCCGTCCTCCTCCTCCCCCGAACCGCTACCCTCCTTGGAGGGCACCCGTGGCAACCCCGCAAGACCTGGCCCCGCGCTGCCCGCGACCCGACTGCCAGCGCGACCGCCAGAGGGCCAAAAAAAAAAAGGGCCGTGGCGGCCCGGTGGGGTGGGAAGGGTGGCCCCGCCGCCGTGCCGCTCCACGGCAGCCTTTCGGCTCGACGGCGGGGTCCACGGGGCCGGCGGGTTGGCGCAGTGGCCATTGTATGGACCTCCCCCGCCTCCGCCGTAACCCCCCAAACCAAGGAACAAACCATGACGTAACATAGCATAGCGCGCGAGAAATTGTCTGAGGGCCCATGGGGCATGCTCGGATGGCGTCGCCGCGCCTTGGGCACGCCCCTGACGCCCTGGCTCCCCGCCCTCCAGAGCTTTGCCGAAGGCGCCGCAAAATGCGCTCGAATGTCGTCGCCACTCTTATTTCGCTAGACCACTTGCAAATTTCGATGCAGCAGGGGGCCTCCGCCGACGGCCTTATTAATATTATTAGCATGCGCTCAACTTCGACTTAACGTTGACTTAACTTTCGACCTAACTGAGCACTCTATTCTTATAAATACTTACCATGCTAACTTGCTTATACGCGTTTAACACCTAACCCTGTATCACCTGAATGGAAAAGTCTGAGAGGTGAAAAGTGCATAAGTTGGGGACGCGCCGCGGGGGCGCACCACGGGACGTGCCAAGGGGACAGACCACGACTTGCAATCAAAACCGCAATGCAGAGCACTCAGTGCAACACATCATTTTCTGATCGCAAGAGGCTCGCACAAGAAAGCCCTATTGGCGCTCTCACTCGTGCGTCGACGATCAGATAATCCATATATGTATATGCATATGTATATGTATACATATACATATGCATATACATATATATATATATATACAAATGTATATGCATATTTAAATGTTTATGCATATGTAAGTGTATATATATGTGTGTCTATAGATATATATATATATATATATATATATATATACGTACACACGCAGCCCACGCTGGCGTCGGCGCGCCAGCCAGTGGGGCGCAGGATCTGCGCATGTCCGCATGTGCAGAAAACTGGCAAGGCTAGTGGGCACAGAGCCGCAGGAGCTGCGTGACTGGCTAGGCAACGGCCGGGCAGACTACTTCGCGCGCTGCGGTGCGGCCTCTCACGCGCTGGGTGGCGACCGGTAGCTGATGCGGTAACAGCTGCGCTGAAACAGCACCGCAAGGTCCTACAGTTCATTTCGTGGGCGGCACTGCAGGTGGTGGCTCGCAAACCATGGGGGTGCGACGTGGGGGTCACCAGGCCACCATGTGGGCAGGCCAGGCCCATTGTGGTGGCAAGCAGTGCGGGCCATGTCCTTGCTTGCTGCTCCAGCCTCGGGCGGTGCCGATGTACCCAATGCGGAGTCACGGCCACAACGGGCTCCTCCCTCGAGTCGCTGCAAACTGGCTCTCATCGTGTATGTCGCCCTTCGCGTGTCGCCAGTGCTCTCAACGCCGAGTACTTCCGCGCCTTCGGCGACAGCTGGGTTCTCTGCAGCGACCAGAGGGCTGGCATGGCCCTGGGCGCGGTCTTGGCGCTCGAAGGGAGCTCGCAGCCCTCGGCCCCCGCAGCCTTGTTGCCACCTGCCCTGGCAGAGGAGGTTGGGGGCGCCTTCGCTGCGCTTGGGCACGACGTGTTCAGGGGCAACAGTGTTTACTGTTGCAGGCGCTGCGGGGGATGTCCGCGCAGTGCGGAAGCTCGGCTCGAGGTGCGCCGCAATCAGCAAGATGCGATCAGGCGCGTCGAGAGGGGCCTGGCGCCTCGTGCCCGGCGCGCCCCTGCAGCGCCGCCCCCGCAGGGGGGCTCCTCTTGCAGCCGCGCGGCGCGTTGATCGACCATGTCGTGATTCGCTGCCGTTCCGTGGTCGGCTGGTGGCGCGGCGTCTTCTTCGGTGGCGACGCCGCCTTCGTCGGCGGCTAGTCGGCCTGCGTCGACGCGCCCCTGACCCTCTTCCTCTGCGAATGGGTCTTCCTCCACGCCTTCTTCAACCTTGCCCTCTCCGCCATCGCGGCGCGAGGGCGCCTCGGCGTTGCCCGTGGGCGCGCGCCAGCGCGGCGGGCGGGGGGCGCTCGAGAGGCGCTGCGCTCCTCCTCCTCCTGCTCCTCCTCCTGCTCCTCCTCTTCCTCCCCCTCCTCCTCCTCCTCCTCCCCCCTCCTTCTCTCGCGCGCCCGCCCCCCCTCCCTCCGTCCTCCGTCCTCCCCCGCCCTCCTCCTCGAGCCGCTTCCTTATGAGGGAACAACGCGCGCTTAAACCTAGAGCGAGGAGGAGTGGGGGAGGGCGCGGCGACGAAGGCGCTATAGGTGCGGGCGCGGGCTGCCGGAGCCCGACGGGCGCCCCCGTTCGAGCGGGGCCCCCCCTCCGACAACGCGCGCGCCAATGATCTGGGGGTCGCGCAGGCGCGGGCGCCGGTGGTCAGCTCGCGGCGCCCCGCCCAAAAGACAGGTGCGACTTCGACGCGGACGGCCTCGGAAGGCGTAGGAGGCCAAAGCCGCCCGGCCTGCCCGCGCCCAGGGGCAGAGCCGCTGGGCCGCGCGAGCAGAGAGGCAGCAAACCGCGAGGGCGCCTGCGGCCGCCGAGGCTGCCGCCTTGGAGCTACGCGAGGAGCAGGCTCCTCGGCCATCGGACATTCGGCTTCGTGCCAAAACCTAATCGAGATTGTTGGGCTCGGGCTTCGAGCTCGGGCCCGGACGCGGGGCCTGGTGCGCGGCTTGCCGACCGCTGTCTGCGATTCGACGACGGCGGCCCGCGTGTTTCCCCGAAGGCTGCCGCCGCAAGCCACTCCAGCGCAGGGCCGTCTGTTTTTTCGGGTCGTAGCTCGGGTCTCTGGCGGCCGTCTGGGATGACGCGGGCCAGCCAGGAACGCTCTCGGCCGAGAGCTGCCGAAAACGTCTGAAAACCCTTCAATCCAACGACGAGCCATTGTACTGCGTGTGGCGGCATAGCTATGGCCCCGCCTCGCTCGAGGCGCGCGCGCCCACCCACCGCGGCAGTTCGTTCGTTGACGCCGCGGTCCGTACTCGTCAGAACACTAACAACACACGTCTACAACATACATGCGTGCGTCGGGGATGCCGGATGATCCACGAGCGCAGACATCGCGCGCAGCAGGAGCGGGCTGGGAAGGGGGCTGCGCCTGTCCCTGGTGCAGGACTGGAACCCAGCATGGCCATTATCAAGGAGGACCAGGTGCAACGGATTATGGACTGCGGCGGCGACAGGCGCCGGCTCGTGAAGCTCTTCCAGCACCGAGGATCCCGCATCACTCCGCCACCGTGCCGCTGGGCGCGGAGTGGGCGTGTCCTCAAGTCCTTCGCCTAATCCCCTGAGCGTCAATCCTAAATTCTGAACATTCAAGTAGAGGACCGGGTCCGAATTTCCAGAATTTGGCGGGGCTTGGCGCGGCTCCCCTGGGCCCCCCCGCGTCTTGTCGCATCCCGCGATGGCGCCGATACAGGGCCCCTAAGAGGCCCCCCAAGACGGTCCAAGAGGGCCCCGAGTCGCCGAACGATCGCTCCATGACGCTCAAGATGGCCCCCAGATTGCCCAAGAGGCCTCCAAGACGCCCGAAGAGGCCTCTAAGAGGCCTCCCAAGAGGGCCCCAGAAAGCACCCACCATTGATTCACTTGGGTATTTGTTACCTAACAGCGAAGATTGATAGGTTTCTAATAGGGTCAAAAGAGAGCATCATGACGCCCCAGGAGGGTCTGGGCGCGATCCGGGGGAGGATGCCGGGGAATTCGTTCTAAGCAAACAATAACGCACTTCGTGGTCTTCGAATTCCCAGAACTCCATTCCTGGGCATGATTTTGAATGCCCGGAGCCAACTGTAAGCCACTTCGTGTTCTTCGTGTTCCCAGAACATCATTCCCGGGCCACATTTTGAATGCCCGGAGCCAGCTGTAGGCCACGTGTTCTTCGTGTTCCCAGAACGCCATTCCCGGGCCACATTTTGAATGCCCAGAAACAACTGTAGGCCACTTCGTGTTCTTCGTGTTCCCAGAACACCGTTCCCGGGCCACATTGAATGCCCGGGGCCAACTGTAGGCACTTCGTGTTCTTCGTGTTCCCAGAACACCATTCCTGTACCGCATTTTGCTCGCCCGATGTCCCCGTTCGAAAGCAATGACTCGTTCGAAGCAAAACCCTTTGATAGCGGTGTCTCGTTCGGAGATAAATAAGCTACTTGATAGCAGTGCCTCGTTTGTACTATTACTGCTACTAGTCCTTCTACTGCTACTGCTAGTGGCATTACTGCAACTACTGGCATTGCCACTGCGACTGCGACTGGGGCTGCCGTTGCCACTGCGACTGCCATTGCGAATGCGATTGCGACTCCGAGTGCACCAGAATTCTATAACAGGAATCCTACATGAATCTCAAAGGGAATGCTTCCAGATATGCTCATGCACATCGCTGTTAGGTTGCTTTGCCGGGATAATATTTTTTTCGGCGTTCTCGCTGTTTCGGCTTCCCGACGCTCTCATGCCGCCCTACAGGCTCACAAGGCTGCCCCAAGACGGCCCGAGAAGTCAAAAGGGCCTTCAAACGGCCGAAGAGGGCCCCCCACATGGCCCAAGAGGCGCCCCGAACGGTCCAAGTGGGCCCCAAGACGGCCCACAGGGGCCCACGAGAGGGGGCGCGAACTGAACATCTGGGCCTTCCGCCCAAAGAAGCCCCCAGGAAGCGCCACGAGGCGCCCAGGAGGCACCTAGAGGCCCCGAAGAGGCCCCGCATAGGTCTCCCAAGTGTCTCTAACGCGGCCCCCAAGAGGCGCCCAAACTGTCTCCACGAGGCCCTCGGAGAGGCTCCCCACGAGATCTCAGCGAACATCCAAGAGGCTTCGTGCCCGCAGCCCAGGCACGGTGGCCAGATGGCCCGACGGCCACTCGATACTTCGCGCCTCGCCTCGTGTAGCGCTGTTAACTGTGCGACGAGATCTGCTCTTTCCTGTCGAATTGGGGCCGTGGCGGGGCACGCCGAGATCGCGACGCTTTATGTGTGTGCAAGATGGTCGTTGTGTGGTCACCCCACCACGTGGGCGAGTGTGTTCATTGCGGTGCAGGGGCACCGTGAATGGGCGACCAAAAATGGGATTTCGCCCACCTGTTGAAGGACGGGCTCGAACATCTTGGGGCTCGCACTGCCGCGGCAGTGGTTGCTGCGCATGTGCCGCGCCAGTTGCTGGTTGCGGGGAAGCCAGCTCCGCCGCCCCCAACTCTGCAAGATGGGCGCGCGGTGGCGGCCCGCTTCCACTGCGGGCCGCGCCGGGGCTTCATCGTGGCGCGCTTCTACGCGCGCGCGGCGGAGGCGCCCTCGCCCAACAACCTCGCCATCCTGTTCACGGTTTGCCAATGTCAGAAGACCGCGGGGGCTGCGCGGTACACGTGGAACTTAAGCGACCGCGTCAACGCGGAGGTCGCGAGGCTCAGCGCGCTCGCCCGGCCGCGCTCGGTCAAGAGGTGCCGCGGCAGTGCCTGGCAGCTCCGCGTGTCTCCAGCCAATGCCAGGCGCGGTCGCTGATTGCTTCCTCGCCTCCTAGTCTAGCTCGCTTCGCTGTCCGATGGCGGGGCAGGCCGGGGCGCCCCCTCGCCGACCTGTCACTATGGTCGCGGACTCGGCGAACGCGCGGGTCGGTCGGAACGCGCGCGGCGCCACAGCGAAGCGAATTGCGCACTGGGGTGGCCCCCGAACAAAAACACGGCTGCCCCGCTGGTGGGCCGGCCGCCGCCTTCGTGGCGACCTGCGCAGGGGGGGCGATGACGTCGGTGGTCAACTCCAGGGGCCGGGCGCTGGCGCGGGGCCTGGTCGCTGCTGCGTGGAGCGCGAGACCTGCGGGGGATGCGACTTCGCGGCGCCCGAGGCGCTGCCGCGCATGGGTGCGTCGTGGAGGCAGCGACCCCGACGGGGTAACAAATGAGATGACGAAACAACAGTATCAGTAGAAAGTGCTCTCGTCCTTTTCTGCCTGGCGCTAAGCGTGGCCGCGCCCTCCGTCCCACGCGCCGCGGGCGGGCCCTCGCCGCCGCGGACCATGTGTCGAGCGGCGCCGAAGCCCACGTATCTTCAAAAGGTGGGGGGGGGGCAATGGCATGGGCAAGGTCGGGGGAAAAAAGCCCGCGCGCTGCTTTGGGGCGAGCAGATCCAGATGTTTTGACAAACGCCCAATATAGACTCGCCAACGCTCAGCAATATGAGAAAACGCTGGATGGCGAAACAGCGGCATCAGTCCCAATCGCATCGCGGCAGCCCTCAGGGGCCAAGGGGCGCGTCTCACCTCGCGCCATCGTGCCCGCTCTCACTGCTTGACAGGGGCGATCCTCGTGTTCCATCTCAGACTCTGACTCTTGGTCCAGCTGTTGCTTTGCAGCGCGCCCTGCTTCGCCTGGCACCCCCGCCGTCGATTGCGTGGCAACGGGGGCGCCGGCGGCAGATCCATGATCCGCAACAGGTAGCCACCGCCAGGGTGCTCTTCACGATCCAGCCCGGGCTGCGCCGAAGTAAGACACATGCTCTGCGTGGCGTGAACTGCGCGCACGCCCACGTCGATGGCGGCCCCAGTGCCGGCGACCGCGTCCTCCGTGCAGTGGAATCCCCCCGCCTTGCTCTGGCAGCCAGGGGAGCGGTCAAGGTGTGGCCGCCTAAGTTCCAGACCTTCAAGCTGCAGTCGAACGCCGCGGCTTCCAGCCCCCGTAATCAGGTCGAAGTCCATCCGCGAGCCCTTGCGGTCCACCAGCTTCCCCTCATTGAGGTTGAGTCGTATGCGTGCCACCTGGCCCTCATGGCGAATAAACAGGTCGCCGAACTTGCGTTGTGAACCTCGTCCTTTGGCGCGATTGCGGTTGTGCTCGGCGGTAGCGTCTGGCCCGTACGAGGGGCCGTACCGCGTCGGGTTGGTGGGCTGTGGCGCCGCCTGTGGCAAGGGCTTGCCCAGCTCTGCATCGCCTTGCGGCCGCCTGCAGGAGCAGAGCCAATAGACCCATCCAAATGCCTGCCCGCGCTGCCCTCAGGCCGTGGGCCACGAGCGTGAGGGTGCTCGTGGTTTTAAGTACGAGGAAGGTTGCTGCTGCGATGGGCCCAGCCGCCCCGAATAGGATGGGACGTGCATGGCCTGGACCCCGTCCAGGCTGAGCCACCCGCTATCCTCCTGTATCGAGAACTTGGTGCCACCCATCGCCTGTAACGCTCCTCCCTCGATGCTTTCGGATGTCCAGAAGGTCCCATTTCCGACCGGCTTCCAACGTAGAGCCCTGGCCCGCCATCCCCCGATCCAAGACGCATTGGAAGGGGCGGCACGGGCGGGTCTTGAGCGGTTGACCCCCCCGCCCGGCGGCTCGGCCGGCGGCGCGGAGCGCGCGCCTGGCGGAGCATCGCCTGGGCCCCAAAGGAGTGGGCCCTCGCTGTGGCCCTCGAAGGAGTCGCGCACCTCCTCCTCCGCGATCGACCCCCCGTCGTCGTAGCAGAAAGCGTAGCCGTGGGTCTCACCATCACCAGGGCGAGCCGTCGTCGTCCGCCCGCCTGGCGCCAGCCATGCGGGGAGCGCCGTGCGGGCGGTCCGCAGCACGCGTGGGCCGGCGCGGCTCGGCGCCCAAGCCCCCCCTCGCCGCGGGGTGCCCCGTACCCATCCCAAGCCACGGCCCTCGTGTCCTCGCCGAGGGCGCCCTGGCGCGACGCGACGCCGCGGCGCGGCTGCGCGCGGCAGCACTCGCCAAGGCGGCGGTGCCCCTCCTGCCATCGTCTGGGCTCTCCAGAGATCCCGTCCCTCTCCAGCATATCTTCGTCTCTTCCTGGATGAGCGGCCATGGCTAGGCCACGGTCCCCAGCGAAGCCTGGAAGCGAGCGCGGGTACATTTCAAATCCACGCGCTGCTGTAGCGGAGACTTGCTCCCCCTCCTCCTCCCTCCCTCCCGTTTCTCTCCCTCCCTTGGTTTGGAGTCTGGCTAGCCTTGATTCGTCCTTGACCTCCTCCTCCTCCTCCTCCTCCTCCTCCTCCTCCTCCTCCTCCTCCTTCTCCCCCCAAACCTCCCCTTCCTTCTCCTCCTCGTCGGTCCTGCTCCACCGTCTTGATGCTGCCTTCATCTTGCTGCTGGTCCTCCCTCAAGAAGTCGATCATTGGGCGCGCAACACTTTGGATGCGCCTTATGCACAGACTTGCTACGACGACCGACTCGCCCCACCGCAGAGCGACACGGGCGTGCAGTGGCGTTAGGCGCGCATCTTCTGCTCCCTACCAGAGGCCTGGCCCGCAAACCATCAGAAAACCACGGAGGCAACTATAGTCAAAACATGGCCGCAAACACGCGGGTCAAGAACACGAGCCCCTTCGCAAACGGCGCAATGCCTAATGGAGATAACCCAAACGAAAAGCATTCCAGGGTGGAAAGCCCAAAGCGTCCCTGTAACGTTCAAGTTGGTCTTAACCCATGTGCCAAGTGTGGATCACTGTCGGACCCAATGCCTCGGCGCCCGAAACCGCCACGCTGATCGATAATGTCAATGTGCCTGCAGCCGTTCCGTGTAGATTCAAAAGCGTGCTTGGCCGACGTGATACACGTGCATTTCAAATTCATCCCTGTGCGCGATCGTATGACCCGCACGCGGAACACATTCGGGTACACATATGCATGCACATGTCAAATGAACAGACCACTGAACGGCTTGCTCGTGCACTCACTATGCCAAACTGAATGCGTGCTTGGGCAAGCAATGTGGAGTACGGAGTGATCCGGCACACACGCAATAGGCGCTTGCATTCTGGCACGTGCATAGTGTAGCCCCCCGAGCGACCAAACCGTCTTCAGACGGCCTTCCCTGCGAGTTCCCATTCCGCGAAATCTGTATTCTCAGCTAGTAACTTGTGCCAGCCTAGTATCCACGACACCTGCATCGATTTACATATTATAAACACGTGTGCCTACATGCCTTTAACCACATTTTTTTGAAGCGGGTATTTCAAGCCAATGTGGGCTCAAAAGGCCCAGTAGGGGACCAATGTGGCGCTGCGTGCTCTGACCCCCGCGACGTTCCAATACTGAGGGAGCCACCAAGAAGCCGCATTATGCCTTCTGATTGCTTACAGGTCCAATGCAACGAGAGGGGGACAGGTGAGAGCAGAGGGAAGGATAGAGAGTAGAAGGGGGCAGATGACTCGGGAGAGAGGGGAGGGGAAAGAGGAGGGATGGGGAGGTAGGGGATTCAGGGAATGACGGAGGGAGGAGCAGGAGTGCAGGGAGAGGAGAGAAGGAGAGGGGAGGGCGACGGAAAGCTGGTCAAAACAGCCCCAGCCTGTAGACCGTGGGATGCCCCTCCACTCCTCCTCCTCCTCCTCCTCCTCCTCCCATCTCCTCTCCCTCCATCTCCTCCTCCTCCTCCGCCTCTTCCTCCTCCTCCTCCTCCTCCTCCTTGTCCCATCCTCGTGCTCGTCATCACTCTCCCAGTCGCTGTCCTCTCGTCCTCGCCCTTGCAAGTTAAAAACAAACGGCGGGACACCAAGCTGTCTCAAAAAGGTCCACTGCCCCCGGTGTGGCTGGGCCGCGAGCGCGCGCCGTCATGGGGCGGCGGAAGGCGAAGGCCCCAAGGATCAGCCAGGGCCTGCCGCTCTGGAGGAGGGGGCGGAGCAAACCAAGCACGGGAGGTAGGAGAAGAAAATGCTCTTCCTCACCCTCCTGCCTCTCCCCCGTTTGCTGTCTCCTGCTTCTCCTCACCGTGCTCCTCCCTCCTGCTCCTACTCCTCCTGCTCCTCGAGCCGAATTCACGCATGTACTTTGTTTGCAGGTGTTTCACTTGTGTGTGTGTCGGAATTCACTACATTGTACTTGTTAGCGGTAGTATGTTCACTGTAATTATAATTATGGAGTGTGTGATTCGGAACTCAATACAGGGGAAGGACGATGAGAGGAGTGCGACGGGATGGGGAGGAACGGAGGGGACGAGGAGAAGGTGCGTGGCAGATAGGAGGCAAACAAGAGAAAGCAAGCGATGCAAGTGCGAAGACGCGTTCTGCGGCCTCACCGTGAGATTCATCTCCGCTGGCTCCCCACCGGAAGCGCCAAGCCGTCAGGTAGGCTGAGGTGCAGGACGGTGTGGAAGATTATATATCTACTCGAAATTCGAGCCTGCTCCAGGATTGCAGCGTCACTCACGCTGCTGGAGGTTAAGGATAAAGTGGGCGATGACAGCGATGAGGGGGATGTACCGATGCAAGTCCCTCACTTAATGCATGACTCGCCCGAGCCACTACTGCTAAAGCATTGTCTGCAGTCGCGACGGCTCGGTGATTTACGGATTGCGCCACTGTTGGCGCACTTGAATCGGGGATGGACAGACCCCCCTTTGGTAAAACGTGGTTTAGTGAAAACGACTTCGGGCCCAAACCTGCCGGGCGCAAGCAGCTGAGCTGGACCCGTGCCTCTGATGCCTTGATCTTTCGCCCGGGATAACTGTTCGACAGTCCTGGGCCCGGCGACGCAGCTTCGTCTTGCCCGCACGTACGATACGAACACGAAACCGAAACCGATTTCCCGGTGGGGGGCTATCCGTTCCACTGCGATCTCACCGCCCAGCCTCCGACGAAGAACTCGCTTCGTACATGACCAAAGGACTCGCGCCCCCGCGAGAGGAATGATGCCGCCATGACAATCCTGGGTCCGGCGACACCCAAACATGCTTTTCAACACGTTGGAGGCTGGGCCGGACGCGCCGCACCGCGGCGGCGCCGAGACGGCGGCGAGGCCGGCGCACGAGGCCGAGCCGTCGGCGCCGGGGCATGGCGGCGGAGCCTGGAGAGAGCCGCGGCGCCCAGGCCTGCCGCCAGGGGGAATGTCCGCTGAGGTCCCCTCCGTCAGCCCGTCGGCCCCAACAAGGGCTCCCAACTTCGCCGCGCCGCCTCCGGGGAGTGTCCGCCGAGGTCCCCTCCGTCAGCCCGTCGGCCCACTTCAAGTGTGCCCGTCGGCCCGTCGGCCCCCTCCCGTCGGCCCGTCGGCTCCGTCAGCCCTCCGTCAGCCCGTCGGCCCCAAGGAGGGAAGCGCCCACTTCAATTGAGCGCGCCGCGTGCCACTTCCGCCCCCGCGTCGCCCGTCGGCCCTGATCCTCCCCACCCCCCGCCTGCCGCAGCGCCTCGAGGCGATCCGAACTCCACCCCTGCGCTCGCGCGTGGCCGGGGGGGGGGGGGGGGGACGCGGCCAACGCGGCGGCAGCACCCCCAGACACCGCCGAGGGTGGGTTGCCTGGCCTCATGGCGTGACGTCAGGGCGAGGCCAGTCCTCGGTAGCAGGCGCAGGCAGGGACAGCAGCAGCGGCAGGAAGCAGAGGCGGCTCGGCGCGGGGCGGAGCCTCTGGGCCGCGGCAGCCGACGCCCAGGGTGCAGGGGGGGGGGGCTTAGTTGATGTCGAGAGCGCTGGGGGCGATCTCGAGAATGGAACAACTGTTGTTTGCGTCGGCGGCTGCTAGGCAGGGGTCGTCTGCGCTGGTGGAAGAGGCTAACTAAACGGGGGCACCGTTGTAGCGAACTGGCCATCATGCAAGAGGGGGGGGGCACAAATGGAAAAACGCGCACCCAGCGTTTTTGACAGCATCTGGGGGATTGGGAGGGAGGCGACGAGGAGCGCCTCAGCCCGCAGGGGCGCGCGAAGGCAAGGACCAAAGACAAGGCCTCCGCAAGGAGCCCCGAGAGCCCTCCGAGGCCCCTCGGACAAGCAACTTCATTGCCCATGTTGCCCACCTCCTCCTCCTCCTTCTCCACCTTCCCTCCTCCACGCCTCCTCCTCCTGACTCGTAGAGCGCTGCAATGCCAAACTAGGATATCCGGGGCTTGGTGCGGGTGGCCGGAGGCTCGTGGACGGAAGGGGTGCTCATCGCGCAGGCGCCGATGCTTCAGTTCTCCGCGTATGAGCAAATTCCCCACGGGCTGCAAAACCATCGTGGCCTCGCCGTGTCGGGTAAGCGCCGTCACCGACCTGGACATCCGATGTCTTGAAGCTCTCAATGCGGGGCCCCCTGAAGTCAGGATTGCAAAAAAAAACCCAGGATTGCAAACAAAAACAGGATTGCAAACAAAAACCAAAAAAACCAAACGAAGGATTGCAAACAAAACCCTTCGTTTTTTGCAATCCTTCGGTTTTTTTTGCAATCCTTCGACCTTTTCCCCCAGGGCCAGCTCTTCCTCCCGAGTAGTTCTTTGACAGGTCCAGCGAGGGCGCCCCTGAGGCCAGGAAGTAAAAAACAAAAACTTGAAGGGGCCCCAGGACACACAAATAAATACACACAAATAAAACTATTCCCCATATTTTCTTATATTTTCTGGGTTTCTGTCTTCCCCCCCACTTCCCATGTTTTCCCATATTCTCTGGGGAATCGAGGATTAATTGTGTCTGTGTGTTTCTTTTCCTCCTGAAAACTTGCACACTGAGTCTCTCGAGACGTGGGAGGTCTGGGGATTGCTTCGCGAAGTGAACTTCCCTGATGGTCGCCGTCGTCGTGAAATGTCCAAACTCAACTTCGCGCGCACCTCCTTGTAGTGCACGCCGTGCTTCCGTCACCGTCATCACTAGCTCGCCCCACCCTGTGGCTGCTCGAGGGGTATTTCCTAACATCGTTACGATCCTGCAGGGGTGGGGGGGGGACCCCCCTCACCGAGGGGGAACGGCAAGGGGGGACCAGCTCAGGGGGGGGGGAAACGTCGATCTGAAATCGGCGATGCGTCGCCGACTGCTCGGCGGTGGGCCCCCGATGGCAAATCCGCACGCTCCTGGGCGGGGCGGGCTGTCGGGCCCCCCACCGGCGACGACTGGGCAATCGGGGGTCGATGCGCCGCCCCTGTGACCATTTGGCCCTCGCGCTGCCCCTGGCCCACCCCCAATCAGACCTCCTGTCGTCCCTGGCCTGGGGAACTCCCTGGGCCCCCCTGCTGAGGGTCCCCTCGGTCTTCCGGGCTACCGGGGCGCTCCTGCCGGGCCTGGCCACATGGCCTAGGAGCCGTCAGGAGGGCGGTCAGACGGCCCCGCGAGAGCCTCAAGAAGCCCAAGACACCCCGAAGACGCCCCAGGACAACCTACGTAAATTCGCCGGCCCAACGGGCCAGAGGCGTGCTAAGATCTCCGGTAACTGGCAAACAGTATTTCTGGTTCGCGCGCGCGGGGCGGCCCCTGGGGGTCCCTGGATCAAAAAGACCCTGGGCGGAGCCCGGGACACGCCCGGGACACTCCCCCAGATCCTCCAGGATCGCCCCAAGAGGGCCCCAAGAGGCGCCCAACACAATCCAAGAGAGGTCCGAGACGCCCGAAGATCGCTCCACGGCGCCCAAGATGGCCTCCAGACGGCCCAAGAAGTCTCCAAGATGACCCAACAAGCCTCCAAGATGCCCCAATAGGCCTCTAGGAGCACTCCCAAGAGGGCCCCAAGAGGCAACAATCAATGCTTTTTCTTAGGTTTTGGACAGATTTGGGCGTTTTAACCTTTTCGGTTTCCCGACGCCCCTAAACGGCTCAAGAGGCCTCCAAGATCGCCCCAAGAGGGCCCAAGAGGCCCTCAAAAGGGCCCCAAGACGGCCCTAGACGGCTCCAAGACGGCCCCAGAGGCCTCCAAGACGGCCCAAGAGGGCCCCAAGAACGCCCCCAACACGGTCCAAGAGAGGTCCGAGACGCCCGAAGATCGCTCCACGACGCCCAAGATGGCCTCCAGACGGCCCAAGACGTCTCCAAGATGGCCCAAGAAGCCTCCAAGATGCCCCAAGAGGCCTCCAAGAGAACTCCCAAGAGGGCCCCAAGAGGCAAAAAACTGTTTTTTTCCTCTGGTTTTGGGCAGATTTGGGCGTTTTGACTTTTCGGTTCCCCGACGCCCCTAAACGGCTCAAGAATCCTCCAAGATCGCCCCAAGAGGGCCCAAGAGGCCCCCAAGAGGGCCCCAAGAGGGCCCAAGACGGCTCCAAGACGGCCCCAGAGGCCTCCAGGACGGCCCAAGAGGGCCCCAAGAACGCCCCAAACACTGTCCAAGAGAGGTCCGAGACGCCCGAATATCGCTCCACGACGCCCAAGATGGCCTCCAGACGGCCCAAGACGTCTCCAAGTTGACCCAAGAAGTCTCCAAGATCCCCAGGTGGTCTCCAAGTGCATTCCCAAGAGGGCCCCAAGAGGCAAACAAACAATGCTTTTCCATAGGCTTTGGGCAGATTTGGGCGTTTCAACCTTTTCGGTTCCCCGACGCCCCTACACGGCTCAAGAGGCCTCCAAGATCGCCCCAAGAGGGCCCCAGACGCCCCCCAGAGGGCTCCAAGATGGCCCAAGACGGCTCCAAGACGGCCCCAGAGGCCTCCAAGACGGCCCAAGAGGGCCCCAAGAACGCTTCAAGAACGCTCCAAGAGGGAGTTCACGAAACAGAATTTCGAGCTCTCGGCCCTTTAGAGGCCCCCGGGAGGCCCCAAGACGCCCCCGAAGGCCCCAAGAGGCCCCCAAGAGGCCCTCAAGAGGCCTCAAGAGGCCTCCAAAAGGCCCTCTGGAGGCCTCCAATAAACCCTCAGGAGGCCCCCAGGACGCCTCCAAGACTCCAGCCAGACGCGACTTGGGAAACGCGGGTCGGGGTGGCCCTCCTCCATCGCGTTCGGCTCCCGACGCCGCAGCTCCACACTGCAAACGACCACTCGGACAGGCGACCACGGTGCGACATTATGGACCAGCGGAATGAGCGAAGCGATTAAATAAGATCCCCAAGAGGCCATTCGAGCGCAACAGCATATCGGTTTCCTTTCGCTCTTGTGTGATTTTGGGGTTCTCGGTTTTTGGGTATTCTGGACTGCGGAGCCAGCATTGTGCTCCAACTGTGGAGCCGGCCCAGCGGACCAGGTAGACCCGGCAGAGCCAGCAGAACCAGCAACGCTGGCAGCCCCTGGAGCCCCGGCTGGCCCGGTGGACCAAAAAACAGGCTTAGCAAACCGGATTCACCGCGCAGACCCGGCAGACCCCACAACCGGAGCATCACAAACTTTCTGAGACCGCCCAGCAGGCTCAGAAAATCGTATCATCACAAAACAGGTGGGCATCCAGAAAGTCGAAGAGGGCCCCACGACGGGCTCTCTTCGACTTCGTCAGATTCTTCTCTCCCCCTCTCTCTCATTCCGCCTGCATGCGAAACTTCAAGGGCCACGGTGCATGGCGCGAAACGACACTGCAGTGAGGCGTATTTGTAAACATCTTGGAGCGAGAGGGCCGACACCTCCTAAGCTGTCCCTGGGCGCGTGGCTGACGAGCGGATCCGCGGTGCGGATTCGTGCTCGTCTTGCTTGTCGGCCCCCATCCGCGACCCACCCGCGCCCCGCCCCCCGACCCACTCGGCGTCCCGCTCCGCGCGCCGTCCCGCCCCGTACCCAAACCGCGACAAACCGCGACCTGGCCTGCGACTCACGCACTGCCCTGCAGAAGGAACGCCGCCGCCTGAAAAAATGGGCGCCCGCGGCGGGCTTCCTCGAATCACCTCTCGAACTTCGCGACCCGCCCGCGCTGCGACCCACCCTCGCTGTCTTGCAAAGAAGGCCTCGTGCGGCGGGCTCTGTGCGCGCAGGAGGCACCAGCGCTTGCATGTCAACGGCAGCCCGATTCACATGTCCATATGCCTTTCGGTTTACGATCTACGTGCCAACTTGCATTTCGCCTTGATGCTCGATTTGCTTCTAGCTGCGCCTTTCGATGGCAATCGGATGCGCAATTCGACTTACATTCCGAATGCAATTTGAATTGAATTCCGATTTGCGTCTCTCAATTGACCCGCAAACCAACCCGCAAAACAACCCGCGAGACAACCACGGAATAATCACGGGACAACCAGCGGGACAGCCCACGGCACAACCACGGGACAACGCACGGGACAACAACCCACAAACAATCCACGGGACGACCACGAAACAACCCACGGGACAACCGCAGGACATCCACCGACGAACCAACCCACGGGATGACCGCAAGACAACCCACGGGACAACCGTGGGACAACCCTCGGAGCAACCACGGGACAACTGCTGGACAACCACAGCGAGGCATCGTGGGACCGGGACATAAACTTTTTGAACGACTTGGCCCTAGCCCTTGGTCGAAACATCATGGCCCTCGCGGAGCTTCGCCTCGCCCGCACGCGCGACACGAGCTCAAATCGACACATATTTTTCGATTGGTGGGGTCACGCCTGAACCTCTTTAGCTTTCAGAGGATTTCATGGACTTCGCTTCAATAAATTCGGGCTTATCCCCTGTCCGTCAGAGTTGCTGCATACAGGTTCAAGTAAGATTGGCACATGTGGCTCAGCAAGACCCCAAGGGGCTAAGCGGGGGCCCGAGAGAGGCTCAAGATGAGCCCGCAAGGTCTCGAGTGAAAATGGGACAAATCCCAACCACCTCGGAACGGATTCCAAACATGACCGGCCATTCCAACCAATTTAATACCATTCCCAAGCGCCTCGACCGTCTTGGAGGTATTATCAAACGATTCCTGGCAGATTTCTATAAGATCTCGGAGACATGCTTACAGGAGTCCTGGAAGCCTTGTAGAACCCCTGAGAGATCCTGGCCAGATCCCTGAAAAATGCTTACGAGATCCCTGAGATGTTCTTACATGATCCCTGAGATATTCTTACTGGACCCCTGAGAGTTCCTTACAGCACCCGTGAGAGATATCACAAGATCTCAGAGACATCCCTACAAGATCTTTAAGGGATCCTGGTGAGATGCCGCTCCTGTGGAATATACAAAAAAGTCTTAATGAACGCAATACAAATGTCGCGTGGCCCTCGTACATGTCTCACATGTTCACAGGGAGGCCATACACATCCAACGTGGACGCTAGACGACTATCGAATAACCTTTGCTCCCATATGGATGGATCTTACATTTGTGAAGCTGCCCACGCTTCCCCTATACAACCTATTGATTTCTCAGTTGTAAGCGGTACAACTACTGCTGGACAACTATCGACTCCCGAATGACAATCGTACAACTTTGTCAATCATACATCCCGGGACAACTCTCATGCAATACTTGCGATTCCCATTTGGAAGCCGTACAGTTCTCATGTGAGGAAATACAAATTACCATGTGCAAGCTACACCGGAAGCCGTTGACTCCTCATGACTCTTGCATTTCGCAACTCCAATGTGTGACGACCAAGGCACGCCCGGCAAACTCTCGGCGAAGCGCAACTGCTGGAGAGCACCCCGAGGCTGGAAAACCACCGTGAACTTACGAAAGCCTCCGAAATTCTACGACGGAGGTTTTCGGACGACTGGGAGGAGGAGGAGGAGGAGGAGGAGGAGGAGGAGGAGGAGCAGGAGGAGGAGGAAAGGGAGGGTTCCCGCCCCTCGCCGCCACCTCCCGCGCCACTGAACTCCCTTTCGCCTTTCCTGCTACCGCTGCGCGCCGAAATCCTCGCCACAAGATGTACGCAACCACTTTGCATCAGCGGTGCTCTCGTCGTCTCGTTACCCCAGAAACGCAACAGCTTCGTCGCCCATGTTTTCCGTTCGCGAAAAAAAGAAAGGGCCCCCCCCGCCCTCGCCCCGAGCGGGCGGCCTCCTCATCCTAGCTCCTTGGCGTCGCTCAGGGTGGCGCCGTCGGTGTCGTCGGAATACTCCTCGCCTGCGGGCTCCGATGTGCCGCCGAGGGTTCGGACGGGGGGAGGGGGGAGGGGGGAGACGGGGAGCTCGCGTGCTTCGCCAATGCGGGGGCGACGCACACATAGCACAAATATGCCTGGGTGATGCCGAAGGATGGGAGGGGAGGAGGGCGGCGGGAAGAGAGGTAAAGGGGCGACGTCCGCGACATCGGCGACGATGCGTCGGCCGCGTCGGCTCGATGAAAATGAGGTTCCACATCGAGCCGCACCGCCGATGCATCGGCGATACGCGACACGGCGCGATCCGCCGACCCCATCTACTCGAACCCCATCTAAGAGGGCCTGGAGCGGTGGGGAAGGGGCGAGGACGAGGGAGGGGGAGGATGGGGTCCTCTGATGCAGGCTTCCTTGGGGCTCCAGCGCTGTTCTAACTCCAGGAAGCCTTGGGGGATCTCATTCACGCAACTGGGTGCGTTCCTGAAAAGGTGGAGGGGGGGCCAGGGGAGGAAGCCCAGACATGCGATGCCTCGACTTTTTCAATACGCGGTCCCCAAAAATCTAGACCCATTCCCCAGGCCCGGTTTTCCAACCCGAATTTGGTTTTCATGCTCTCGAGGTCCGGCGAAGCCCACCGGAAGCCGAAAATGGCTAAACACCTCCCATCGTGTTTTTTGTTATAACATAACGACGCGAGCATGGCTGGGAGGGGAAGGGGGAAGGGGGTGATGGTGATGTGATGGCGATGATGGTGACGATGGTCTTTATCTGTCGACACCTCCCCTCGCTGGTCGGTGTGACACCCTAAATCTGCAGGAATCCCACTGGGAGATCCATCTTCAGGCTACCCTTCGACTTCGAGTGGGGATGCTTTCTTCACTACGAAGTCCCCGACGAAGGTTGCGGAGTGTTAGCTCACACGTTGACGCCAAGTACCTCGACCCCTTGCATGCACTGGGCCGCACGGCCGAGGCTCGAGCAACCCGGGAGCTCGGTGCTTACCAGTTCAGAGACCAGCAGTGCGCAGCACAGTCTTGCTCTCAGAAACCCAACATTTTGACAACCGAGTCTGATATTTGAGCTCAATCGTCACATCTCACCACTCGGCTTCTTAGAGGTTGATGTTCCTCAGCGCCCGCGACGCCCGCGGTCAGCAAGCTACCCCGTTCCCTTCTTTGAGCCACGTTCTCTCGGCTCCTGGGCGCCTTGAGACATGCTCGCTGGCCCCCGCTTGCCATGGGCGAGAAGGCGTGCGAGATGATTGGCCACTGGGGGTGCAAAAGCGGTGGCGACAGACCATGCGGTGACCCGGGAATCCCAAGAATCCAAAACCATATTTGAGGGCGGGCGGATTTCTGGGAGTGGCGGGAGGCCGAGCTCATCAAGGCACGTTTGTGACCCAAATGGCGCCGAAATGGCCCCAGAGAGCCCAGGAGGGTCTCCAAGATTGCGCAAGGTAGCTCAATATGGCTAAGAGTGGCCTCGAACATGCGTCCAAGAGGTCCCAAGACAGCTCCTAGTGGCCACGAATCCTCCTGAGGATATCCCCAAGAGGCCAACATGCTTCACAGTCTACACCGAGTCAAATCTGTGCTGCCTTCTCGCCAGGTTGCCTCCGATGGGCTCCTGAGGCCTCAAGGTCGCCCCAAGCTCACGCAAGAGAGCCCCAAGGCCCTACGAGAGCCCTGCGGTGGCACTGGAGCGCCGACGAACGCCTATGTGATCATACATGCTGGTAGCCATGTCCAAGCGGATTTCCGTTAGCTCGCGAAAGCTGCATGCAGCGGAGAGGGAGGGCGACGACGACGGCGAGACGACGATGAAACAAAGCTGAGGAGGATTGGAGGCGGCCCGGAGATCTGACGAACTGGAAGGGATCCAAGAGAATCGATCAGGAGAGGGGGATGAGCCCAAATCTGCTCAAAATGGATCCCCGGACCCCTCCCGGGGTCCATCTGGTGCAGGTTTTCACCCCAGATCCGCTTTCTACGGCCCGAAGGTCCGAAAACGCCACGCGGATGCAGAAAAGGCAAAAACCTTTCCGAACCCAGAACCTCGAACCTGGCCCCCCTCCCCCTTCCTGCTGGCGGGGACATCAGCCCCCTAGCCGGCTCCAAGAGGAGGATCAGTTCCCCTCCTCCTCCTCCTCCTCCTCCTCTTCCTCCTCCTCATTTTTCTTCTCCTCCTCCCTCCTCCTCCTCCTCCTCCCTTCCTCCTCCTCATCCTCCTCCTCCTCCTCCTCCTCCTCCTCCTCCTCCTCCTCCTCCTCCTCCTCCTCCTCCCCCTCGACCGTCCCCGCTGGATCCAGCGGCCTGCTGGCTTCCAGGGGGGCTCGAGCTCCCTGCCCATGATCTTGGTGAAGAGCGTGATGCCTCTTTTCGCCGAATCCTCGGGGGCGCGGGCGTCTTTGCCTGCCCCGCTTCCTCGCATCCGCACTCCGCGCTCCGCACTCCTCCGTCTCCTATTTTCCTCCTCATCCTCCGTCTCCTCGTCTGCCTCTAGCACACGTTCAGGGCCTGGTAGACTAGGAGTTGTGTAATAACCCGATTTCCCTGCGAGACCTCTTGGTTCGATGGAACCCAAGCCACAGGAACATCACCTGCTCCTGTGGACCATTGTCTGAGCTCAAAGAACTAATGCCATTCAGGCAACAATTGCTGTTGTAAGACATTTCGGGTTCGGAAGACCCATGCCAATGCAACATCATATGTGTACGCATGCTGACATGTGCTTACTCTCTGGATTTGGAAACTTGAATACATGGAATTACAATTAATTTGCCTGGACTTCGATATCCAACGCCTCAGGAACAACCAGCTGTTTTTGAAGACCAGGCGGCTGTCTTCGCCTGTCGATGTGCGCCAGCCGACTGCAACGCTGTCACAGCACTGCGGGCCGACCGTAAACCAAGACAACGGGGCGGACGAATCCGCAGGCTCACCAGGGATGGTCCTAGTGCAAGAGCGCCCAGCCTGGGCGGCCGAGGCGAGGGGCTTGGCCGAAAAAACAAGGGACCCAGTTCGGCAATCCGTGGGCCAAGGTTGGCAGCCCCGCACGAAGGCGGCCCCAGACTGGCGGATCAGAGGACCCCTCTGCGTCCCTGAAGCTCCTTGATAAGAGAAGGAAGAGGATGGAACAACCATGTTTACAGAGCCCAGCGCCAGGGGGCACTCCTGCCGAATCTCGAGACCAAAACAAATGACCCCCCAGGGACCGATTGCGTTGGTAGAAGTCATACCAGCCCTCTGGGCGTAGGTGGTCTAGCGCGTTTCCTCTTCCACCCCTCCCTCTTCCCCTTTCGGAAAAAAAAGGGGTTTACCCCTCCCCTTTACCTCATCCCCTTGGCCTGGACGGGGGGTGCCGCGGGTAGTTGGAGCGTACAACATGGTCCAAGACGGCTCCAAAGGCGCCTCAGAGAGCCCAAGATTACCTCCAAGATGGGCTCAATGTAGCCCAAGGTGGCGCCATATGGCTCCCAATATGCTCCGAGAGGCCCCAAGACCGCTCCAAGACGGCTCCAAGCGGCCACGGAACCTCCCACGGAGGCCCCCAAGAAACCCAAATCTTTTAAGCACCCAAGGAGAATCGATGATTTTTGCCTTCTCGCCTTTTTGTTTTCGATGGCCTTCCGAGGCCTCAAGCTGGCTCCAAGAGGGCCTCAGCGGGCCCCAAGAGAGGCCCAAGAGAGCTCTATGATGGCCCCCAAAGCGCCCAGGAACCCCCAAGAGCGCTCCAAGAGGAGTCCAAGATGTAATTTTGATCGATCTCCTCCAAGATGGCCCCAAGAGCGCCCCCCCAAGGCTCTTGTTGTTGTTGATGGCGACAGGCTGCCTGAAGGCCTAGACGCCCTCGGCCGAAGGCCGAAAAAAGAAATATGGGGTAAAGGCGAAGCCGCCCTGGAGCAACCTCGTGGCCACCCCGGGGCGGAATCAGCTTAGAAAAGGTCCGGAAGGGCAGCTCACAGCCGAGGAGGAGACTGCGGCCACCGCACTTCTGGGCCCCCGTCAGTGCGCAAGGGGGGGACACTCCACAAGTCAGGAATATCAGCGTCGCGCTGATAGGACATGCACGCTTCGGAACCAGCGTGAATTAAACTGTACAAGCCGGATTTGGGCGAGCCCCCAGAGAAGAGGACGACGACGAGCAGGACTCCCCGCAACACGAGGCACCCCCCTTCCCAGCCGCAACCCTGCGCGAGCCGCCTCGGCAGACAGCAATGACGGGTTCCGCGCACCGTATAAGCCCACGCTACCCCCCCTGGAAGGGAGCCAGCAAACAGATGTCGGCAGAAATCACACACTAATGCCAAAACCCGAAGCAGGGCGCAAGGAGGACAAGAAGTGTCAAGGTACCTCGTGCGCAAAGGAGCCCGGCGCGCCGCACGGCCCCTCCCCCAGGGGTCCCGGGTCCCAAACCCGGAGTCTCTACGGCAGGCCCTCCTCTGGCCGCCAGCGACAGGGCAAAGCTCCCGTCCGTGCACGCACGCAATGGAGGCAAGGGCCGTCTCTGGATGCCGCAGAGTGACTCTGTAAACGCCGCGCTGCGCACGGCCCCGGCCCTCCGGAGGGGCGTAGGGGGCTGGGGCACTGGCGTGCCTGCCCGCGGCCGCTCAGCTTGCGCCGAACAGCCGCACG
Organism: Prorocentrum cordatum; assembly: GCA_963575745.1. Classification (NCBI taxonomy): domain Eukaryota; class Dinophyceae; order Prorocentrales; family Prorocentraceae; genus Prorocentrum; species Prorocentrum cordatum. The sequence goes on along the minus strand of CAUYUJ010014238.1, from coordinate 176,009 downwards.
TCCCAGCTGCCCAGGACGTCCTGCCCCCCAAGGCTCCCAAGAGCGCCCCAAGAGGGCCCCAAGAAGCGCCCAGGAGGCCCCAAGAAGCGCGCAAGAGGCCTCCAAGAGGCTCCCAAGAGACCCCCAAGAGGCCCCAAACGGATCCCCGAGGCACCCAAGACGCTGAAAGACGCTGGAAGGGAATCCAGCTGTGGCGACGAAGAGCACGCTCAGACGCTCTCTCCCACCTTCTCCTCCTCCTCCTCCACTTTCTCCTTCTCCTTCTCCTTCTCCTCCTCCACCTCCTCCTCCTCCTCCTCCTCCTCCTCCTCCTCCTCCTCCTCTTCCTCCTCCAATTATTCCTTCTTCCTCCCCTTCTTGGGGGTACGACGGTTTCTCCAGCCCTTTGTTCCTCTGTATGCTTCCCCACATCTCTGAGCAGGGCAACTCGTCGGGGCACCGTTCCTGGATGGGTTGGTGGGGTTAACTTGAATTACGCGAAGCGTCACAAATCTTTGGTTTGACCTCTGTTATATGTTTTCACGGTTTTCCAGGTTTCCGCACGGTGCTCGCCAACGCCAGCCTCGTACCAGCTCCGTGCGCTGGCTTGGTGGGTGTTTGGGGTTTTCCCCAGGTGCCCGCGTGTTCCCAACGCGTGCATGCTCCGTCTGCTGGCTGGGTGTTCTGGGTTTCCGCCGCGTGCCCGCCCGTGCCCGCCTGGTGCCCGCCATGTGCGCTGACTTGAGTTCTGTGGGCTTTCGCCCTGTGCCCAGCGGCGCCCAACTCCTGGACACACATATCGCGTTGAACCACGCAGACTGCAACGGAGGGCGGGGGAGGAGGAAGGGAGGGCGGAGGCAGTGTCCCGCCGGCGCGCGCGCCCAGCGCGCTCCTCGTAGCCCACGCGGAAATACGGGTGCATCTTGATGTCCTCGGGCGCGCACGGAGCGCCCGCCGCGGCCAAGGGGGGGGGCGGACGGCCGCCGCGGCGGCGATGCGCGCAGGGGGGGGGGGGGGGGGAGCGGAGCGAGGGAAGCGAGGCCGCGGGCGCGCGCCATCCCTCCTCCCCCTCCTTCGTCCTCCCTCCTTGGAGGGCGAAGTCCACCTGCCTCTAGAAGGCCAGTATCCGGCGTCCATGACGAACGCTGTTTCTCACGTTCCAGCCACAAACGTATACAGACACATTGGGAGTGGCTGCGTACATAGACGCATTCGGGTGGTGGATACGTCTACAGACGACGCGGCCGTTGCACCCGGTGCAGTCGAAGGTCGGAGAAAGGGTAGATCCGTCTACGGTATGTTCCTGTTCTAGAGTCTAGAGAAGGTCCCCCATGGTTTTCCAACTCCTTCCCCCCCTTCCTCCTCCGAGTCGTGGGGCCGCGATAGATCCTGGCCGACTGGGTCTCTTCGAGGCCGAGGCGCTGCCGTGCACCAGGGGAGGCGGGGCGCGTGCGTGCCCCTTGGCCCTGTGCCCGCGCGGTGGCGCGAGTGGCATGTGGCGCGAGGGCTCCGTTTGGCCAGGAAGCGGGGGCAGCTGGGGGGCCGCCCAGCCTTGGCGGCGAGCACCAGGGGGGCATGGGGGAGGGGCGGGGGCTTTTTGGAAGGATGATGCTTCTTAGAAGGCGCGGGCCTTACATTTAAAGATAAAGCCCCCGCCTCCTAAGAAGCAGGGGCGCTGCTTAAAAGCCTTCCCCCTTCCCCCTGCCCCCCTCTGCGCGCGGCCGACAGATGGGGCTTTTGGGGGGCTCGCGCCGCTTCGCAAAAATGCATCGGAGCCATCGGGGCGGAGAAACTCGTGTTCTGGATCTAAACGTGCGACAGCTTGCTTTGCTTTACTCGTATGGCGCTCTCAAGCCCGTGCCTTTTCAGTACGCGTGTCAACGTTTCGCCCCTGCTGGGGCTCGTCAGGACTCGAATGAAAATGGCAGCGGCATGCGAACACAGCAAGTGCATGCATGATCGACAGCCTGATGTTCCCAGTGCGCGGTCCCCTAGGAATGCCCAACCCGTTCCCCGGGGCCGGCTCTTCCTCCGATCCGTTCTGACGGTTCTCTGAGGCCCAACGAGGGCACCCGGAGGCCGAACACGGCTAAACCCGGATCGTCATGAGAGGAGGAAAGAAACAACGGCACATCCGTGCACTTTAGGAGTTCCACGCGGACTTCTCGGATCGGCGTTGGGCCAGGGGCGGCAGCGCAGGCGCCGCTAGGGGGCCCAGCGCAGATCCAAGCAATGCTCGCGGACCTCCGAACTATGTCCATGCATGCATTTCTTCTTCGCTCTCTCCATGCCGCGAGCAGGTCTGTGGCTCTGGACCGCGCCCTGCCGCCGATGCACTGGCGATGCGGTGCAAGCCCTCCGACGGCCATCTGCGCGAGCCCCGCCCCCCGTCGCGGGGCACGAGGCCCTCCCCGCCGCGAGGGGGCGGGCCCTCCGAGACGGCAGGAGCGGGAGGGCGCACGCACGAAGCAGCTCCGCACGGGCGCCGTGCTCCCACGAGGAACGCCGAACACGGAGCGAAGGAACTGGCCCCGTAGAAGGCGAGGGGGAGGAGGATACGTAGAGGAGGAGGAGGAGGACGAGGAGGAGGAGGAAAAGGAGGAGGAGGACCAGGAGGAGGAGGAGGAGGAGGAGGAGGAGGATGAGGAGGAGGACCAGGAGGAGGAAAAGGAGGAGGACCAGGAGGAGAAGGAGGAGGAGGAGGACGAGGAGGAGGAGGAGGAGGAGGGGAGGAGGAGGAGGAGGAGGAGGAGGAGGACCAGGAGGAGGAGGAGGAGGAGGAGGAGGAGGAGGAGGAGGAGGAGGAGGAGGAGGAGGAGGAGGAGGAGTGTGAACCCAAGACTCAATGTTGACGGCGTGACTTGCTGGGGCAACTTTCGGTCTCCGCGGGCCCTCGCCTGGCCTCGGGACCGTCAGCAAGCGACTCGGGATGAAGAGCCGACCCTGGGGAACGGATCGGGACTTCCGGGGACCGCGCTTGGACAACACTTACGACACCGCATGTCTGGGCACCAAGAGGGATCGCAGGAGCTCGTGTGGCCACGGCGAGCCTCGGCCACGAACTTCAGGCAACGGCTCCTGGGAAGTCTTCGTGAAAACGGGCGATGGTCCATTGAACCGGATGCCTGCTTGAACCCAGGATTAAGCCGGATCAAACGGGATAGAATCGGATGAAGCGGGATTGGGCAGGATCGGGGCAGTTTCCGACAACGGACATACCAGCGCCGATGCTGAATTTAACTACCTCCTAGAAGATGCATCTTCACGGATGCGGACGGGAGTGTTTGCTTGCGTGTCGCAGAGGCGGTCCTGGCGCCACGCTATGCTTTGCAAGCGGATAGTGTGTCGCTCCGCTCCTTGGGGCGGGAGGCTGTGAACAGCTCGGGGCGTTGACGCGTGGGAAGAGGGGACGTGCATGGCGTGTCGCGCCGACGCGTGGTGGGCCTGGACAGGCGGAACGACACGCTAGGCCAAAGGTCTTGACCATAGGATCTCCCATCCAGGGCTCACGGGCAACCGAAAAACGTAGCCCAGCCCCTCCTGAGCCCACAGCCACAGGAACCAATTTCTATTATGCGATAACGCCTGTGACTGGCCCCGCGCCCCCCCCTTTCACCCCGTGGTCATGTCACGATTCGCGCCGGCGCGGTGGAAACGAACCATTCCTCAACATTCCCAGACGACCCTCTTCTCCGCCCAGTCACGCTCGTTATCGCGAAGGGATGAAACAAACCGACGACGATGACGACGACGTGATGCGGCCTGGATCGGAAACGACTGCCGTTGCCAGGGGGGGTGCGGTTGGCCTCCGCGGGAAGGGGCGGCTGCCGGGGGCGGGAGGCCCCTGACGGGGCCTCCTGCAAACGGACGCAAGGTGTGTGTGCCGCGTGCACAGGTCCTGCCCCCAGGCCCATCCCATGCCAACGGTCAAAGCATGCCGGGCTACACGCACGATTGGCCCTGGGTAAGAACGACGCTCCGATGCGCGACTTTCAAAGGCCGCGGGGCGCCATACCTGATCGAGCAAGACGTTGTTGTCGCATCACGCTCCACCCTCTGGGGACTTCGATGTGCCCGCACGCAAGATCATTCTGCGACGAAGGAGGTCACTCATACGAGTAGGCAACATGCGTGAGGGGAGCGACAAGCGGGACCAGCTCAGAAACGGGTGGGGACACCGACATGTACCCCCCCCCCCCCCCCCGAAAGCCTAAAAGCCCCGATCGGCGATGAATCGGCGATTTGGGGTCGATGCGTTCGTTCGCCCCTGAACTTAGCCACGTGTAACGTTGCCATTGGCCGATCCTGTGCTCCAGGATCGACGTCGCCAAGGCCGGCGCAAGAACGCAGCGGGCGTCCTCTGGTCCTGGGCCCTCGGGACTCCTGGGCGCCCACGAAGCCCCATGGGGGTGCCGAACCCACCGCGTCGCCCAGGTCACCCCGTGGCGTACGTAGGAGACGGCGCCCCCCCTCCTGACACCTGACACATGGTGGTGGCATAATCGTTTGACGAAGCCTCCCCAAAGCCAGTAGGCGCTGTGGGGGTTTGATCAAACTTGCGCCGGGTGGCCTGTGGAGCACAGCTCCAGGGGTCACCAGCGGCGTTGGTAAAACATGTGCCTGGGAGACCGACGCGCTGATAATGGCAACGGCAAGGGACGGAGTAAGTGGGGATAAAAAGCGCGGCTGTGGCAACAGTGGTTGGGGCACGGCTGGGCTTGGCGCGTGGCCGCGGCCACTCTCGCCAACGAGCGGCGTCCAGGGGAAAAGAGCTAAGTTAAGGCTGCGTGGTGCTGCGGCTGCAAGGCGTCTCTTCGCCTCCTCCTCCTCCTCCTTTTCCCCCTCCTTCCCCTCCTCCTCTTTTCCGCCTCCTTCAACTCCTCCTCCTCTTCCCCCTCCTCCTCCTTCTACTCCTCGTCCTTCCATCTCTTCCTTTTGCCTCCTCCTCCTCCTCTTTGTTTTCCTCCTCCACAGTTACTCAATATGAATACTACTCTCCCTCTTCCCCTGATGACGTCTTGGGGGTCGCCGCCCCCCCCCCCCGCGTACGTTTTTTACACACAGATTTCCCTGGAGTTGGGTTTTCGCCTCAATTTTGTTCAAAATGCTGCTCTCGCTGAGACGCCGGCCTCATTTTCGGGCCCCACCCGTTCCGAATCGTGCTCCCGCTGCAGCGCTGGCATCATTTCCGCCGGCGCCCGGGCTGCACGCCCGAGCCGCGGCGCCCAGGCCGGCGTTCGGGCCGGGTCCGGAGCCGGTTCCGGCCGGCGCCGGAAAATCGAGTTCCGAGGCGGCGCCGAAAAAAGGCCATTCCAATACACATTTTTTGTTTGAAAATGCTGAATTCCTGCTTCCGGCGCCCGGGAGGCCTCCCGGGCCGATTTCGACGCCCGGGCCGGCGCCCGAGCCGGCGCCTGGGCCGGACGCCCGAGCCCGCGCCCGGGCCGGCGCCCGGGCCGGGTCCGGAGCCGGTTTCGGCTGGCGCCGGAAAATCGACTTCCGAGGCGGCGCCGAAAAAAGGCCATTACACATTAATTCTTTTGAAAATGCTGAATTTCTGCTTCCGGCGGCCGGGAGGCCTCCCGGGCCGATTCCGACGCCCGGGCCGGCGCCGGAGCCGGCGCCCGGGCCGGACGCCCGAGCCCGCGCCCGCGCCCGGGCCAGCGCCCGGGCCGGGTCGGGAGCCGGTTCCGGCCGGCGCCGGAAAATCGAGTTCCAAGGCGGCGCCGAAAAAAGGCCATTCCAGTACACATTTTTTTTTTTTTTTTCCTGCTTCCGGCGCCCGGGATGCCTCCCGGGCCGATTCCGGCGTGCTTCCGCTCGTTCCGAATCGTGCTCCCGCTGCAGCGCTGGCCTCATTTCCACGCTTCCGCTCGTTCCGACTCGTGCTCGCGCTGCAGCGCTGGCGTCATTTCCAGTGCCATGCCACGTCATGCAATGCAATGCTAGGTTGATACTACGCTTTGCGGTGCTCTTTTACGCCATGCCACGCCGTGCTCCACAATGCATCACGTACCCTTTCGGGATCATTGCCCTGCTCGACATCCGACTGTGCGAGTAGAGGGGGGATCTGCGCCGTGGTAAGGGATGGGAGGAGGGAGGGGTAGGATGTCAGATATGACGCGAGCGCACCTAGCTTGTCCCCCTCCCCCTCTCCCCCCTCCTCCTCCTCCTTCTCCTCCTCCTCCTCCTCCTCTTTCCCATCCGCCCTCGTATGTTCCAGTCTCGACGCGGCGCGTCGCCTCCCCCTCCTCCTCCTCGTCCTCTTCCTCCTCGTCGTCCTGCTCCTCCTCGTCGTTATCCTCCTTTGTCCTCTTCCTCCCCCTCCGCCTGTTCTCCTCCATCCTGTCCTCCGTCCTCCCTCCTCCCGCCTCCCTCCCCCCCTTTTCTTCCTCCTCCTCGCTCCTCTCTCTCTCCTGTTCCTCCTCTTCCTCCTGTTCCTCCTCTTCCTCCAACTCCTCCTCCCCCTCCTCCTCTCCCTCCTCCTTCCTCCTCCTCCTTCTTCTTCTTCTTAATTCTTTCTTCATTCTTCTTCTTCTTACCTACACTACTGTATACTGCTTTAATACTGCCTACTTACTATTTATTACTTACTACTACATACTATAATATATACTACTACACTCTACTTACTACTTTACTACGACTACTACTACTAATGTACTATTTATTACTACTACTACTGCTACTATTACTTTACGACTACTACGACAGTTACTACGACTACTACGACTTACTACGACTTGACTACGACTCTACTACTAGAATTCTACGACTACTTCGACTACGACGCTACTACTACTACTACTACTACTACTACTACAAACTACAACTACGACTACGACTACGACTACTACTACGACTGCTACTACTACTACTACTACTACTACTACTACTACTACTACTACTACGACTACTACTACTACTACTACTACTACTACTACTACTACTACTACTACTACTACTACTACTACTAATACCACTACTGCGACTACTGCGACTACTCCTACTGCTACTACTACTACTGCTGCTGCTGCTACTACTACAACGACGACGACTACTACTACTACCACCACCACTACTGCTAGTAGTGCTACTACTACTACTACTACTACTACCACTACTACTACTACTACTACTACTACTACCACTACTACTACTACTACTGTTACTACTACTATTACTACTACTATTACTACTACTCCTACTACTACTACTACTACTACTACTACTACTACTACTACTACCACTACTACCACTACCACTACCACTACCACTGCCACTACCACAACCACGACCACTACCACTACTACTACCACTACTACTACTGCAACTACTTACGGCTACTACGACTACTAAAACTATTACGGCGACTACTACTACTACTACTACTACTACGACTATTACTACTACTACTACAACTATTACTACTACTAGTACTACTACTACTA
>CAUYUJ010014238.1:159220-168479 GCA_963575745.1 Prorocentrum cordatum | reverse complement strand
GATGCTGGTGGCAGGGCAGATAGCGCAGAAGGCCAGCAATGACTCGACTGATTTTTGGGTACTTAAGAGGGCGGACCAGAGAGGATGGGATGGATGATGATGCTGGCAGGGAGGATAAGGCAGAAGGCCAGCCTGGAATCGACGGCTTTTTTGGTACGCTGTTCGATTGTATTCAGGCGGTCTGAGGAACTCAGTAGGCGTGCGATGGCCCAAAGAACGTTCCATGCGACGTGGCCTCTTGGGGGTGATCCTTGGGCCGTTGTAGGCTCGCGTTTAGGGCATATTGGGCCGTCTTGAGGCCCTTGTCGGCAAATTTTGGCCCCTGGGCTCTCTTGCGGGTCTCTTGATACCATCTTGGAGCTGTTCGGCGCTCATCTGGGGCTTGCCTGGGGCCCTGAGGGGCCGTATTGAGTTCCTCCAGTGGTGCTCCGGTGGCATCGTGTGACGAACTTGGGCTGTCTTGGGACCGTCTGGGGGCAAGCACTGTTGCGGCCCTTTTGGCCCTGTCTGGGCGCGATGTAGGGGGCTTCTAGAACTGCCTGGGACACTCTGGAGGCCGAAAAAGCGAGCGCGAGTGTGCGAAATTGCACCGTGTAAGGGGACCCTGAGCATCAACGCTGCATGAGAACACACAGGGTGAGGGCACGGCACGGCATATTTGTCATTCTAGAGCTTAGGCATGACGCGCGGGCACGACGCGGCAATTGTTTCGCATCCTACAGCCTAGGCGCGGCAACACTTTCCAGTTGTCTTGGGCCGTCTTGGAGGCGCCGAAACCATCCTTGGAATCTTTCGTTCGTTGCTTACTCGTGCCATCTGCGGGGTTCCTGGACATCAACTCGAGCCCGAAACATGACGTACACAGCGCAATCACACAGCTGATCAACTACTGGAAACTGCTGAACATTAGGAACGTTGCTTCCCTCTTGGGATGGCGAGGGGGAGGAAGACGAGGGGGCAAACAAGTCCTCCCAACTGTTGATGCCGCAGCCTAACCGCTTCTTGGGCTGCCGGGTCATCATCCCCTCCATAACATCCTGTACAAAGAAGGCTCGAACGGGCGGCGGCCGCAACGAAACTTGCCCCTTCTGACAATGATGAGATGCTTGATCGTTCGCATTTCGAGCTGTCCCTGGCGACAATAGCGATGGAACGCCCTCGGGGCAGAACAACCACATGCGAATACGATGCTGGGGACCTCAGCACACTACTGCTGGAACAACTGACAGAAACCACAATGTGAAATGTGTGTGCGCGCAAAGCGAGTGCACACAGTGTGCGTGGGGCGTCGTGGGCCTGACGTCGAGATCCCGTCTGCTCGAAAGGAGGTAGCACTGCCGATCTGGGCCGCGTTGCCCCGCCCCCCAAGTCCAACCCAGTAGCCTGCGATCCTCGCGGGGCCCAAACACATGACATACACTCCAAGAGGTCCGCACGGATCCTCTGGGAGGGTGCCAGGCCCGCGCCTGGGGGGGGGGCGCTGCCAGAGGGTCAAGCGCCGACCAAGCATGTGCATGCTCGTTCGCCGAGAGCTAGGGCCTCCCTCCCTGGAAAGACACTTGCCAAACGAACTGTCAATTCTCAGTGCATCGCGTATCCCCACCAACCCGTCCAGACACGATGTCCACCGGAGCTGCCCTGCACAGGGGAGCGTGGCATCATGTGGAGATGTCTGGGGCCTGTGTGGGCCAGAGGCCCCTTGGATGCTCGCTTGGGCCTCTTGGTCTCTCCTGTCTCCTGAGAGCCTATTACAAGCATCTTGGGGCGTCTTGGGGGCCTCTTGCCAGCCCTTGCAGGGCCTCTTGGAATTTTGGGTGCCTCTGGGAGGCCTCTTGGGGCTCTATTGAAAACTTTTCGTTCGGGCCGTCTGTGGGTCATCTGGGAGGCTATCGTTCAAAGAAACGAAAGTCCCTGAACGATATTGCCCCCCCCCCCCCCCCCCCAAAGGCCCACATTGACCCAAAACTTACGGAAGATCCGTGAACTGTGCCTTCTCGCCGAGGCCGTCTTGGACGCTCTGACCGTTCGCGGCCCCTCCCGTTCAGACAGGGGGGGTATGGGGAAGAGTCAAGCTACCCACTAGCAACAAGCCGTCTCGCTCATTCCCACCCGCCCTCCCAACAAATAAGTAGCACCCGAGTCTCATCATGGACAGGGGCCACCATCGACAACATCGGAAACCAATGCAGATTCCAGCCCGGTGCGCGAAGCCTGCGAGGTGCGCCTCAAATGCAAGCTGCGCCACGCGCACTGGGTGCGCCACATTAGGCAATATGGCGACCCTCCCACCGTCCCTGTCAAATTACACGTGAGAAAACCCCAATCAGTGGATGATTTGAAAGTTGATACTATGGATCTTGAGATCGACTGTGAGATCGATAATGAGATCGATAGTGGCATCGATAGTGAGGACGATCGTAAGGTCGATCGTGAGACCGAGAGTGTAATCGATTCAATGAGATCGATAATGAGATCGATCGCGAGACCGCTCATGCGATCGCTAATGAGATCGCTTGTGAGATGGATTGTGGAGATCGATGGTGAGATTGATAGAGAACTGGGTAATGAGATCGATGGTGAGACCGATCAATAAGAAGATCGACCTGGAACCCGGGAACCCGGGAACCTCGCCGCCCTCCGAAATCGGCCCGGAACCCGGAACCGGGAACTCGGGAAACCGGAACCGGGAACCCGGGAACGCAACGTGCGACCAAAATCGGCGGGAAACTTTCGCCAAATCCTTCAACTTCCGCGAGGACCCCTCCAGTGCAAGCACTCATTGGGGAAAAACCGTGCAGAGTGACAGCGTGTTTGATGTGTGCGGGTGTGCGCCCACGATCCAGACGGCGCCAGCGCGAATGGCGACGTGACTGGCCCCCTCCCCCTCCCCCTCCCTCCCCCCCCCTGGTCCGCCATGGACAACCATCGGGAACGAATGCAGATGCCAGACAGGTGCGCGATGCCCCTTAGGTGTGCCGCGCGTGCAAGGGCACCCCAATCATCCCTTTACAACAGCATTGCAAACGCGGGGCGCGGAGGGGGGGGTATGTCAATCATGAAACCTTATGAACCCTCCCCGAAGGGGAAGAAGTGGGATTGAAGAGGAAACGCTCTAAACCACATACGCCAAAAGGGCTGGTGGGATTTATCTCTGTCTCTGTCTCTTTCTCCCGCCTCTCGTTCGCCTGTCTTCGGTCTCATCCCGACCCTCTCTTTCCAGCGGCGAGGTGACCTCCGCCATGGCCTCCCTCCACCCTCTCTCCTACGACGCGACCGCTGCGCCGCCCCCCCCGGCTCTCATTCCTCTGCCGTGGTCTCGCGCTCCCCCCCCACTGTCGTAGAGCTCTAGTGTGCTGGGCGATCGGCGGCGCCAGCATCCGAGGCAGATTCGGGCAGGAGGGATCGGGGAGGAGACTTCTTTCCTTCCTGTATATGCGAACTTCTCGCATTCCCCCATCAGTGCTGGCACTGAAGAGCCCCCAGCGAAAGATGAAACGGCGAACATTCCCCGCAGGTTTTGGTAGCAGGCTGGGTTCCCGGGCTCCCCGTTCCGGGTTCCCGGTTCTTGGTTCTGGCCCGATTTCGGTGGGTTCTGGGTTCCCGGACTCCCCGGTTCCCGGTCGATCTATCCTCAGCGAAAGCCGTCTGCGGATTGGGGTTTTCCTCCGTCCGGAACTCTTGCTCAGCGCGTCGCGGCGGAGGCTCCGCCGAGGCCGCTCCGCTTCGCAGGTCGGCAGGCCAGGAGGGGCTCGGGACGTCGACGCGTGGAGACGGGGGTGTGGTTTGCGTGTCGCGCCGAAGCGTGGTGGGCCAGAACCGACGGGGCGACACGCTAAGCCAGAATTCCTCACCGCAATGCATGGGGAAGAGAAAACATGAGGCCACGCGCCTTCCCGCCCGCCTCCCCCCAACTCTTCTTCCCCTGCCCGGTCAGCGTTTAGATACAACGAACTCTATGCGGTCACGCAGTCGGGAACCCCGTGCCTCGTCGAACGACGTTTTGCCTTGGGAAAGGGGTATCGAAGGAGATCGTCAGAAACAGATGCAGGGTATTGTGTAAACTATCTGGGCACATTAACCGTTGTTACCTGGAGCCCAATCAATGCAAAACGGTCTGTGCTGGCACCGCAAAGCGCATTACGCAATGCTCGTTCGCTAACACCTCGACAATAAAAGTCAAACAAAACACCGCACTTGGTGCATATCGATCCAGAAGTCGGCCAGCCATTTCAGCACAGCTATTTCATGGGGAGGCGTGAAGCGTGGAAGAGAATGCGGGGCGTGGCAGCGGTTGGGGGGCGATACAACTTACCAGGGAATGCTTGACTGAATTTTGATGGTCGCCACCGTCCTTCTTTGCCTCTCACGCTTTCGATGGACTGAGTATGTGCGAACGGTAGCCGTTCGCGAAAGACTCTTTACCAACTTGCTTACAGCGTTGGTTTTCCATTCCACCTGAGAAAACCCAATCAGTGGATGATTTGAACATTGATACTATGGATCTTGAGATCGATTGTGAGATCGGTAATGAGATCGATAGTGGAATCGATAGTGAGGACGATTGTAAGGCCGACCGTGAGACCGAGAGTGAAATCGATTTAGTGAGATCGATAGTGAGATCGATCGCGAGATCGCTCTTGCGATCTCTAGTGAGATCGCTTGTGAGATCGATAAAGAGGTCGATTGTGAGATCGATGGTGAGATCGATCGAGAATTCGGTAATGAGATCGATGGTGAGACCGATCGATAAGAAAATCGACCAAGAACCCGGGAACCCAAGAACCTCGCCGCCCTCCGAAATCGGCCCGGAATTCCCGGAACTGGGAACCGGGGAACCCGGAACCCTGAACCCAGCCTGCCACCAAAATCGGCGGGGAACTTTCGCCAAATCCTTCAACTTCCGCTCGGACCCCTTCAGTGCAAACACTGATTGAGGAACATTGACCGGCGAGAGTGGAGACTAAGGGGATGATGGAGGACATGAAGGCAAGAGAGAGCCAGAGAGAAGGCGCAGCGAGGCACAGATGCAAACGGGGTAACATGCAGCGTGGTGAAGTCAGCTCGTCTGCTCGCCTCTCTCCAATTAGCCAAAGATAGGACGGGATGGGATGGGAGGGAGGGAAGGCGTCGGAGGCGAGAGGTGAGGGGTAGGAGTGGGGTAGGGGGACCCTGAGATCCGCCGTCACGGACAAATAACAATATCGTAAACACAAACTCGACTAAAGCCGTGGGCCCCATCTTTCTGCTGCATTTTTCGAGACAGATCGACCCGTGAGTGTCACGGGGCTCGAAACAAGCCACAATCGCGCGTTGCGATCGAATTGCAACGCCAGGACCTCAGGGGACGGAAGCGGGGTCAGGAGATGGCGGGAGAGGCGAAGAGAGAGGTATCGGAGAGCCTTTTGATCTCGGATCGCCGCAGGAGCCTGCCTCTGCACGAGGAGGCCTAGCTGCCTCGCTCCTGCAATCTACTGGCCCGCTCGCACTGCGGCCTGCAGGGCGCTCCAATCACAGCTGGAGAGCGCTCCACGCAACACAGCGACTACCGTGCCGTCTGGATCGATCGATGATCGACACGACGCCAAGCAGCACGCATCGATGGATCGATCGAGGATCGACCGATCGAGGATCGATCGAAGATCGATCTGCGCTGCATCAGTCGCTTCCACGTCTGCCGTCGGGCGACGCCGCGGCAGGGCCCGATGTGACCGGTGACCACGTCAGGGTCTCACGGACACTCAGGTCGCGGCGCTATGTACACTGCCTGTCAGAAAGAGTCTCCGCAGATATCTGCGCGCCGGCACTGCATGATTACACAGGAGGCAACGCCACGACTGATCGTGACCTGCCTGTTATTGGGCGACGTGTCGATAAATCATCATCGTCCACATTGGATGCCACCGTGATCGCTGGATCTCTGGTATATGGCAGTCCAGAATACGCGTGGAAAACAACCACGAGGGCAACCTCAATAAAACGTCTTTTGTTGAATCGCCTTGCCCCCCCAAACGTGCTGAACGGCAACAACCTTTGCTTTACGGCTGGCGGGAACAATGCAACTTCATATTAACATAATTCTTGTGTGCGCGAGCAGAGGCAACACCCGAAAAAAAACCGGCCAACTGGGCAACCCCCTTACAGGCCAAACAAGACCCACTGAATGTAGCCACTGATGTGGAAGTACATGGTAATATGCAAGGGTTATACCTATATATATATATGTATGTATGTATGTATATGTATATATGTATGTATGTATGTATATATACACATATATATATATATCTGTGTGAGTCTGTATAGTGCATGCTCAACCCGATGTAAACAAACAATTTCACACATCGACCAATTATAATCAATCGAAATCAGGGACCAATACACGAACTGAGGGCTGCGACTGACCCAGGCCTCTGGGCATCTACTCTGAGCGCTACGCCTACAATGGCCGACTCGGCAGAAGTTTACAGCGTCCGCCACGTGATACCGATTCTCGCTGCTCCTCTTGCTCTCGATACCAGGGTGCCTTATTTTGCAAGTCTATTGCAAATCAAATGTGCAGTCCTTCTGCACACATTGCGACACGTGTGCTGACTTTGTGGGCAGCTCTAATCCTTGAATCTAGTTTAGATGTGGCTCCAAATCTACAGGCGTCCGAAATACTAATCTCCAGCAACACTTGAGACTAACAATGCAGAGTAGATCGGGACCTGCTGTTCACAAAGATACAACTTTAAGAACGCCTGCGCGTATCGAGCAATGGCACCGGGATCGGACCTATCTGCAGAACAACAAGACACAGACTTCGCAAGAGTGCTGGCGCAATACCGTAAATTATAATCCAACGTGTCGCCGACAATTCCCAAATATTCGGGCAATGCCTGATCGCGAACATCCTAAGTTGCTCGGCGATCGCCAGCAAGAGTCCAGAAGCCTTGCCAAACGAAGGCCATGGGACATACATATAGAAGAGAGGGGATGGAGAGGACGAGGGAGAGAGAGAGAGAGAGAGACACCGTACATGAAAGACATGGACCTGACACCAACCGAGAGGCACGTGGCCGAACTCGGACGCCGTTGGGACGCTGACGCTGACCTTTGTTGCAAGGCTTGCCCCGGTATGTTTAGTCGGCTTCCACCGAGCTTCCGCCACGCTTCCGCCTGCGAAGCTGCCAGCGTGCCCCTTCCGATGATTTTCGAGCCCGCTGCCGCCGCGCGTCGCTCGGTGCACGGGGGCTCCTGCGGCCCCCAAAGACCATGCCAGAAGCCCGGAGGAAGGGCGGGGAGGCTGCCAGGCCTGGGGCGGAACTGCTGTGAAGCAGCACCAGAACACAAAGATGGCGCACCTCGGGAAAGGCGGTTCCATGGGAGGAGAAGTTTGACAGATGGAGAGACGCTGCTGTGGGTGAAGGGCCGAGGGCACGTGGCAGCCCTCGTGCGGAGGCAATCGCCAGGCTTTGTACAAGCGGACTGTTGTGCACATGCCGCGGCAGGCGTCCTGCTTGCTCGCTCGCGCTTCACACTTGGCGGGGGCGCTGGACAAGGAACAACTTTCTTTCTTTGCAGCCAGGAGGGGCGAAGATCCGAGCGCAGCGCTGCTGCTGTGGCGATGGATATGGCCGCGTCTTGGCAGGCATGTTGTGTGACCCCTTCTGGGAGCTCTCGGGGGGAGCCCTCGGCTCGCCATCGCTCGGATGTCCATTCCCTGTGTTTTTCTCGGTTTCGTGCGTAGTTTCTTCGGCAAATGGTCAAGGATGCTCCTCGATGGTCCTCGCCGAGGAAAAAAACGCACACGTCCGAGCGATGCCAGGTCGGGAGCCCAACGGGGCTGACGTGAGCCATCGTGTTGGCCCTTTCACCCGACGGGGCTGTGTGACCCGTGCTGGCCAGGACCGCCGCTCCCCTGCAGAGCCTCTGTGGCTTGAGGAACCCCTGGGTCTCACGATCGAGAGCCCCTGGGTCTCACGATCGAGAACCTCTGTGACTCGAGGAACCCCTGGGTCTCACGGCGGCAGATTCGTTGGATCAGGAGCTCCTGGGTCTCACGATCGATGGGCGGCTTCTCGCGAGGGCGGGGAGGGGCCGTCGGCCACCCACCTCGCCCCCTTCGGAGGTGGCGAGCGCCACCGCAGCCTGCTACTTGGGACAGCGCTGCTTCGCCCCCACCGCAACACATTTTCAATCCTTCCTGAACAGCTAAGACGGCATACATTTCTGGAGGTCCGCGCGGATTCTCGAGTCGGCGATGAGGTCTCCTCCCCTGGCGCGCGAAACGCGCACGGCGTCGAAGAAACCGCCGACAAGCACGAACCATTGACCCCCCTACAGTTAATTCAATGGTCGTCGGGCTCTCACCTTTTTCGAATTTCCGACGTCCCAAGTCGAACCAAGAAGCCACCAAGACTACCACAAGACTGCCCCTTACGCCGCTTCGAGGCAAACTGCCCAACAAAGCTCCAAAGCAACCCACGAAACGCCCGAGAATGCCCAAGGAAAGTCCAGGACGGCCCCAAGAGGTGACCACGAACCGGCAATTTGAGCCTTCCGCCCCAAGAACGCCCAAGAAGCCCCAGGACGGCCAAAAGATGTCTCCAAATGGATCCCGACATGTACACGCAAATGCGACGCACCAATGTCCCTACAATGTTCTCAAATGTTCCCCAACCCGTGCTTGCACTTCTCGGTTCTGACTTCTGCTCAGAAGAACTGGGTCTGGATCGCGGCCTGACGGTTTTGTGTTCGCTATCGCCCCGTCGCCACCTCGTCGCCGCCCGTCGTCTTGACCTGGGCGGCGGTCGGGCGGCTCCGTGTTCGTCATCGCTGCCCCGTCGCCGCCTCGTCGCCGCCTGTCGTCTGGGCCTGGGTGGCGGTCTGGTGGTTCCGTGCTCGCCGTCGCCGCCCCGTCGCTGCCCGTCGTCTGGGCCTGGGTGGCGGCGGTCTTGCGGCTATATGCTTGCCGTGGCCGCCCCGTCGCCGCGCAACATCGGCTGCACCACATAGATTGCGCAACATATGTCGCACCTCATTAACTGCATTTGACATATTTCCGAACAAACAACCGTTACCTACGGTTTACCACCCCCGAAGTTTTCGGTCTGGCCAGGGGACGTACACTTTACATACGATTCGGCCCCACTGTTCATTCTAAATGAGAAGCTGTGCCGCCCCAGCTAGGCAAGGTCCCCCCTCCCATCCTCGTCATATATCATTGAAGGCGCACGCTTGCTTATCACACATCATCAATTCGCAAGAATCCGCTGCA
>CAUYUJ010014238.1:121720-154220 GCA_963575745.1 Prorocentrum cordatum | reverse complement strand
TTCCGTGGTATATATATATACCAAGGGGACAATTCAACAAATCATTCTTCGGCGGCGACTTAATGGCAGTTGGCATCAGGGGGGGAGGGGGCGTCATCATTTTTGAAACAGATGTTTGACATTGCACTTAATCACCTTCCCTTTGGGGCCCCGTTGGGCTCCTATTGGGATGCGATTGGCATCCGAGTGGCGTCATATTGGGATCCGATCGGGATCCGATTGGAACCGAATCGCATTGGAATCCGATTGGGGTTTTTTGGGGTCCTGATTGAGACGCGATTGGGAAACTAATGGGGTTCGTTTGGGACTATATCGTGACATATTAGCATCCGATTGGGATCCTGTTGGGGACCAGTGGAAGCTATTGGACAGTTTGTAGGATGCAGCTCGGATCCAACTGGGGTGCTATGGAAATCCTGGTGGGACTGAATTTAACACCTATCGTATTGGAATTTGGAATACAGTGGGGGGCGCCAAGGGCGAGAGTCACGCTGCTAAGGCGCCAGATGCGTTAGATTTTCGCCAGTCGGGGGAGGTTCTTCAATCTGTTTTTTTGACCTTCATGCCAAGACCGATGTTAGAAACAAATCAAGAATGATACCTTTCACAAACCAAACTTAAGGGAAACAGCTTGGTCCGGGACTTGTCGGGGCGAGTCTCGTGCCCGGAAACAAGACCTCGCGGCCTCCAATCGCAGCGGCAGCGGCGACGATCGCGGCTGGAGGATCGGCGGCGGCCAGAGAACGTGAACGACAAGCGGGGACGCCACTATCGAGAGAAGAACCCTGGTATGACCTGGTATGCAACAAGAGACAGCACGGATATTACCAGAACCTGAGATGGATACGGAGAGCATCGGCACGGACCCCACCAACAAGTGCTGTCTAACACCGACAGCGGCCGCTGCTGGCCGGGCGCCTTGGGGCCTCCAGTGGGCAGCGTCCGAAGCGACACCGACAATGACTGTTGCTCAAAATGGGCAGGAACTGCTTCCAATACTCGTTCTGATTCTTTTGGTGCCGATTTCGATCGTTCCGGGTAGGATGAGCTGTGGGGGAATGGGAAAATCAGGTGGTCGACGGGGGATGGATGGATGGACGGCGCCACGAAGGTCGGCAAGTGACAGCACCAGAAGCAGAGATGGACAAACACGGATTAGGTCCCTCTTGGGGCCCTTTCCTGTTTCTTTAGCTCGAATTCTGGTGACCTGGCTTTCCTGCTGAAGTCGAAAGGGGAGAGCAAGCTGTGGGGAGAGGACTGCGGAGAGGAGGCGGTGATCAAAATTATCAAACATCGAGCAGGGCAATTGCCTCATGTAGGCACGGCCTCCGCCTGACAAAGGGGGCATGCGCGCCGGCCCTCCAGCAGCCACCTGCCCGTCCCCCCCATCTCTTGCCAGAACCCCGCGACGAGCGAGGAGCGGAAGGGGTGAAGGCAGTCCTATCGCTACCAAAATGAATGCATCATCAGGAACGAATGGGCTTTGAGGCCACGGCGAGCCTCTGCCACGAGGAGGTTCCCCGACCTGGACTTAAAGAACGGCCCGACAATCAGAGCGCCTCCCGAACCCAAGGTTGTCCTCAAGGGGAGTGCAGCTTCTTTTCGGCGTCTTCATATTGCCAATGCCATTGTGAAACAAAACTACACATTGCGTCGATCTGCAGCAGCCATCCGTCGGAGATCAGACAAGGCCCTGGCGCGAGTTCGGCCCGAATGGCTCGAGTCATCTGTTTTTTTTTCGCGCCCACAGGTGGACGGTAGCAACCTCCAGTCAATGCCAAAAGGGGCCACCACTGGCGGTGTCGCCACCGGACTCTTCAGGACGCCCCTCATAACCTCCCAAACGCCCCATATCGCGAACAAAAGCCATCGGACCTCGCTCTTCGAATCTGGATCCTCAAGACGAGCTGGCGACCGGCTTTGCCTTGTTGGCCCCTCTCAGATCTAACTGGGAGGCTGCCACGCTGGGGTCAGGGGGGGGACATCGCCCATGAACAACGGAGCCGTTCTGTGGGTCTCTTGGAACTATTGTGAAGCCGACGGGGGGGCCTGTGTCGTCTAGGGGCCCTCCTGGGCAATCCCGGGCCCCTCTGGCTCTTTGGAGCCTCTCCGAGGGCCCTCTTGGGGCCCTTTTCGGCTATCTTGGGCCCCCCTTGAGCCGTCTTGGGCCCTCATGGGCCCCTCTCGGGACACTCTGGAGTGCCCTACATTGAGGCGAGCTTGGGGGTCTCTTCTTGGGCCGTTGTGTAGGCTCGGAAGACCGAGAAGTCAATGTGCCCAAATCTCAAACATCTTCTACACGGATCTACGCTGGTCGCCGTGATTTCGGGGCCTCTTCGGGGACCTCGTCGGGCCCCCCTGGGGCCGTCGAGAAAGACTGATGCCTAGTCTTGCGACCGTCTTGGGCCGTCCTTGACAGTCCCGCGGGTCTCTTCGAGGCTTGTTGGGGCTTTCTTGGCCCTCCCAGGGCGCTCGAAACTCAGCCTCCCTGGCCGCGACTCGATTTGTGACTGCTCAGCTAGCTGTGGTAGTCACATAGCCACACATACTATATACCTGGTTCTCCAACAATGATTGCACTTATGGGTTCTTACTTCTGTTCCCTCAAGAATTGGATGGGTCAGCCGAGGTTTTGCCTGATGCCCGGTTGGTTGGCGCCTCGCGGGAGCCTCGTGTTGGGTGGGCCAGCCGAGGTTCCGCCTGGTGCCCAGCTGGTGGGCGCCTCGTGGGCGCCTCGTGTTGGGCGGGTCAGCCGAGGTTTCGTCTGGTGCTCGCCGGTGCGCTGGTGGTCCAACCGAAGTTTCGCCTGGTGAGCCAGCCGAGGTTTCGCCTGGAAACCATCTGTGGGTAGCCGTGGGCGCCTCGTGCGCTGGGTGGGACAGCCCAAGCTTCGCCTGGTGCCAGCCCGTGGGTGCCTCGTGGGCATTTCATAGGCGCCTCGTGCGCTGTGTAGGAAAGCCGAGGCTTCGCCTGATGCCGGTCCGTAGGGGCCTCGTGAGCGTTTCGTAAGCGCCTCGTGCTGGTGATGGGTCAGGGGAATTTTCGCCTGATGCCCACCCGTGGGCAGCCGTGGGCGCCTCGTGCGCTGGATGGGCCAGCTGAGGTTCCGCCTGGTAACCGCCCGTGGGCGCCTCGTTGGCGTTTCGTAGGCGCCTCGTGCGCTGGGTGGATCAGCCGAGGTTTCGCTTGGCGCCCGCCCGTGGGCAGGACGTCTCGTGGGCGCCTCGTGCGCTGGGTGGGGCAGGGTTTCGCCCGGTGCCCGCCCGTGGGCGCCTCGTGGGCGCCACGTGCGGAGTGCGGGTCAGCCGAGGTTTCGCCCGGTGCCCGCCCGTGGCTGCCTCGTGGGCGCCTCGCGCGCTGGGCGGCCGCAAAGCTTGCACCACAGTTTGTACCACCTGAGTTGTACCACACGGCTGGCATCGCATAGCTGACATCACACAGCTTACACCAACACAGCTTGCACTACACAGCTCATGCCGCATGCCCTGCACAGCATGGGCTGCACCACGAGCTTGCACCGCACTCTTTGCTCCACGTAAGTTGCACCACATAGCTTGCAGAGGCTAGCAGCAAATATCTTTTCCGCCACATCTATAGCCCATGAACAGTATAAAAGCTTACTGCATGGGGTCATCGCGGTCAAACATGTTGCATGTATGTGTGCACATGCTTACCCAAATGAGGGGCGCAACAGCTTGCAATACACACATATCAGGTCACAGGGGAGGAATGTCATATAACGACGGGGCAAGTCAGGCCGCTCCCATTTGCCTCTTTCACCCTTCTCCCCCCACCACTTCCCTCCATCCCCACTCCAACTCCTATTCCCGCACTCTTTTTTTGAAGCGCCCATTTTTGGGCTGCCATGGCAGAGGAAAACTGTGGCCGTTTCCAATCATGTCATTTACATACAAAGTTCCAACGTTGCTTGCTCAAAGACTGTGCAAACAACCCACCACTATACGCTCATGACAGGCGCATGCGAACAATTGCACACCACGGCTCCTCCGAACCCTGCAATGAACATCACGGCAATAAGCGTTAGTGCCGGACGAATGCTCACCATGACAAGCATGATCCTTCGGGTGTGCGGCCGGCCCGGCGGACCCGGCGGACCCGGCGGCCCCGGCGGCCCCGGCGGACCCGGCGGACCCGGCGGACCCGGCGGACCCGGCGGACTTGGCGGACCCGGCGGACCGAGCGGCGGACCGAGCGGCGGACCTCAAGCGTATCCAGCGGACGCAGCTGACCCAACGGACCCAGCGGACCCGGCGGACCCGGCGGACCCGGCGGACCCGGCGGACCCGGCGGACCCGGCGGACCCGGCGGACCCGGCGTCCCCGGCGGACCCGGCGGACCCGGCGGACCCGGCGGACCTGGCGGACCCGGCGGACCTGGCGGACCCGGCGGACCGAGCGGCAGACGTCAAGCGTCTCCAGCGGACGCAGCTGACCCAACGGACACAGCGGACCCGGCGGACCCGGCGGACCCTGCGGACCCGGCGGACCCGGCGGGCTCAGCGGACCCGGCGGCCCCGGCGGACCCGGCGGACCCGGCTCACCCGGCGGACCCGGCGGACCCGGCGGCCCCGGCGGACCCGGCGGACCCGGCGGACCCGGCGGACCCGGCGGACCCGGCGGACCCGGCGGACCCAGAAGAGAAGGAGGAGGAGGAGGAGGAGGAGGAGGAGGAGGAGGAGGAGGAGGAGGAGGAGGAGGAGGAAGAAGAAGCGGGAGACAAGGAGGAGGAGGAGGAGGAGGAGGAGGAGAAAGAGGAAGAGAGTGAGGAGGAGGAGGAGGAGGAGGAGGAGGAGGAGGAGGAGGAGGAGGAGGAGGAGGAGGAGGATCCGAAGGATCGCTCTCGGCGCTAGCGATGGAGCGCGTCTGAGTCGATATCCTCACTTGGCGATCCTGCATTGTTGCATTGTTTTGCCGTGAGGATACTCGCACGGCGGCGGCATTGGACAATGAAGCCCATCCCGAAGGGCAGATCTTGGCGCATCCCTTCTGTTTTTCGCGATGATAACATATATGATGATGATGATGATGATGATGATGATGATGATGATGATGATGATGATGATGATGATGTTGATGATGATGATGTTGATGATGATGATGATGATGGTGGTGGTGGTGGTGGTGATGATGATGATGATGATGATGATGATGGTGATGGTGATGATGAAGATGATGATATGATGATGATGATGATGCTGATGATGATGATGATGATTGTGATGATGGTGATGATGATGGTGCTGATGACCAGTAACCACCGCTGATGCGGATAGGAGTGAGGGGGCTGAGGTGGGCTTGGAACGGCGCGTTGATCTCGGGTGTGGCATTATTGATGATCTCTGGAAAGTTACCGGGGCACTCTCGCCTCGACGCGGCCACCCGAAGGATCCTCCTCTTTGTCAAGCTCGTCGTCGGCCCTTCGCTTCTCGCCCTGCTCACCGCGCCGCGCACGCACCGCGCCGCCATGGAACGTCTCCTGGGCCGCCGGTGCCAGTACGTGTCCACCACCACTGGGTTCACGGTGCACGGCTACATTGTCGCCGTGCGCACCGACGAGCGTTTGCAGATTCACCAGGACAGGCACAACATCCCTTTTGACCTCTTGTGGCGCCCGCTCTCCACGGTCACGCTGAGCCCTGGCCTCGGCGCGTTCCCAGAGCCCGCCCCGGGGCCTGCGCCTTCCACGCCAAAGGCGCTCCCCAACCCTCGCCTTGCGCTCACCGCCCCGACCTGGAAAGCCTTCGTCAAGAACCTCCGCAAGAACTCGGACCCTGACCGCCTGAAGGCTGACTTCGGGGCTGACGCGGTGGAGACAGTTGGGCCGACGTCCTGCGTCTTGTCGTTTGCAACGCAGAGCGCGTGCGACGCGGCATTGGCCTGGCACCGCACGCAGTACCAGGGGATGCTGATCGCTGTGGTTAAGTCCACGAGGTGAGCGCCAAGACCCGCCGGCGCGTTTCCACCTTCGCCCTCCCGCCCCCGTCCCCTTCCACCTCCGCCTTCTCTCCTCTTTGCGGACTGCGACGAATCTGGTTCCTCTGTGGTTTTTGGCGCTCCTCGGTCTCTAGGGCCCTTCTCGGCGCCGAGCTTCCGCGGAAGCGGCGGAACTATAGGGTTGGGCCACGCTGGCTTCGCGCGCGAACCGTGCAGGCACGCGGAGGTTCTTGATCCATCGAACTGCGCCTCCGGCAACGGATCTGGTCAACATTTTGATTTCCTGACGTTTTCCCCCTGGCCGCGCCCTGGCCTGCCCCAAACTCTGCCACGCTGCTCGCAGAGGCCCCGAGGGCTGCCCACGCTGCCCGCAGGGGCCTCGAACGCAGCCCGCAGAGGCCCCGAACGCAGCCCACAGAAGCTCCGCGAAGCCCGCAGAGGCGAAGCCCGCAGAGGCCCCGAACGCAGCCCGCAGAGGCCCCGAACGCAGCCCGCAGAGACCCCGAACGCTGCCCGCAGAGGCCCCAAACGCTGCCCACAGAGGCCCCGAACGCTGCCCACAGAGGCCCCGAACGCTGCCCGCAGAGGCTCCGAGCGCTGCCCACAGAGGCCCCAAACGCTGCCCACAGAGGCCCCGAACGCAGCCCGCAGACGCCCCAAACGCAGCCCACAGAGGCCCCAAACGCAGCCCACAGAGGCCCCGAACGCTGCCCACAGAGGCCCCGAACGCTGCCCACAGAGGCCCCAAACGCTGCCCGCAGAGGCCCCAAACGCTGCCCACAGAGGCCCCAAACGCTGCCCACAGAGGTCCCAAACACTGCCCACAGAGGCCCCAAACGCTGCCCACAGAGGCCCCAAACGTTGCCCACAGAGGCCCCGAACGCAGCCCACAGAGGCCCCAAACGCTGCCCACAGAGGCCCCAACGCTGCCCACAGAGGCCCCGAACGCTGCCCCAGAGGCCCCAAACTGCCCCAGGCTCCAACGCTGCCCACAGAGGCCCCAAACGCTGCCACAGAGGCCCCAAACGCTGCCCACAGAGGCCCCCCACAGAGCGCTGCCACAGATTCCCAAACGCTGCGAACGAACAGGCCCCAAACGCAGCCCACAGAGGCCCCAAACGCTGCCCACAGAGGCCCCAAACGCTGCCCACAGAGGCCCCAAACGCTGCTGCCCACAGAGGCCCCGAACGCTGCCCACAGAGGCCCCAAACGCTGCCCACAGAGGCCCCAAACGCTGCCCACAGAGGCCCCAAACGTTGCCCACAGAGGCCCCAAACCAGCCCACAGAGGCCCCAAACGCAGCCCACAGAGGCCCCAAACGCAGAGGCCCCACGCTGCCCAAGAGGCCCCAAACGCTGCCCACAGAGGCCCCAAACGCTGCCCACAGAGGCCCCAAACGTTGCCCACAGAGGCCCCAAACGCATGCCACAGAGGCCCCAAACGCAGCCCACAGAAGCCCCAAACGCTGCCCACAGAGGCCCCAAACGCTGCCCACAGAGGCCCCGAACGCTGCCCACAGAGGCCCCAAACGCTGCCCACAGAGGCCCCAAACGCTGCCACGCTGCCCGCAGAGTCCCCAAGGGCTGCCCACTGAGGCCCCGCGCTACCCGCAGAGGCCTCAAACGCAGCCCACAGAGGCCCCACCACGTTGCCCACTGAGGCTCCAGACGCTGCCTACAGAGGGCCCAAACGCTGCCCACACAGGCCCCAAACGCTGCCCACCCAGGCCCTGCTTCGCTGCTCGCGGAGCTCTGCTTGTCTCTCTCTCTCTCTCTCTTTCTCTCTCTCTCTCTCTCTTCCTCCTCCTCCTCCTCCTCCTCCTCCTCCTCCTCCTCCTCCTCCTCCTCCTCCCTCTCCTCCTCCTCCTCCTCCTCGCTCCTCCTCCTCCTCCCTCCTCCTCCTCCTCCTCCTCCTCCTCCTCCTCCTCCTCCGCCTCCTCCTCCTCCTCCCTCCTCCTCCTCCTCCTCCTCCTCCTCCTCCCCCTCCTCCTCCCTCCCGCCTCCTCTTCCTCCTCCCCTCCTACATCCTCCTCCTCCTCCTACTCCTCCTCCTCCTCTCCTCCTCCTCCTCCTCTGGTCCTCCTCCTCCTCGCTCTCCTCCTCCTCCTCCTCCTCCTCCTCCTCCTCCTCCGCCTCCTCCTCCTCCTCCTCCTCCTCCTCCTCCTCCTCACTCCTCCTCCTCCTCCTACTTCCTCCTCCCTCTCCTCTCTCCTCCTCCTCCTCCCCTCCTCCTCCTCCTCCTCTCCTCCTCCTCCTCCTCCTCCTCCTCCTCCCTCTTCGTCCTTCTCCTGTCCTCCTGCCTCCTCCTCCTCCTCCTCTTCCTCCTCCTCGTCGTCCTTCTCCTCCTCCTCCTCCTCTTCCTCCTCTTCCTCCTCCTCCTCAACCTCCTCGTCCTCGTCCTTCTCCTCCTCCTCCTCCTCCTCGTCCGCCTCCTCCTCCTCTTCCTCCCTGTCCTCATCATTCTGCTCCTCCTCCAGTTTCCCCTGCTCCTGCTGCCCATGCTCCTGCGCCTCCCGAGGATGGAGGGCGCCCCTCTCGAGCAGCAGTGCCCCGCACATGGCGGATTTCGAAAACCTTGGACTCGAAAACCTTGAGTTCTCTTATGAGCCGCCCTTCTTATCCTGATACCCCTCGTGGCGAAAAAGTCACGACAGAAGGTTTTTGGTCATCTTCGGCTTCCAGAGGCCCTCGGGAGAATCGATAACCGACTAAGGATGAAAATCTGGTCCTGGGGAAGGGGTCCTGATCTCTTGGGGCCGACGTTGTGAAACAAATCACGACGGCAGATGCCAGGGCATGCGTCTTCCGATGGCGGGGGCGCCATTGTCGGGTGTTGCTAGAGGCGCCCCTGGCCAAAGGTGCGCCCAGGAGTTCCATGGAGCCCCCCGAGGCATCCAGAGCACCCCTCGCGAGGTTCAAGGGGCCCCAGGGGCTCCAAAATTGAGCGAGAAGCTGGGGGCATGTTGGGCAAGGGGCCACTTTAGCAACACCCGGCAATGTATTAGCGTCCCTCGACCTTCTGCCGCCCTCCGCCGGGCAAACGATGTCAATTCCTGCTCCTCCTCCTCCTCCTCCTCCTCCTCCTCCTCCTCCTCTTGGAGGTGACTTGGGATGGGATGGTTTTCCCGAAGGGCTTAGGCGACGCATCCTCCTCGTCCTCCCCCTCTTCCTCCTGCTCGTCCTCTTCTCTCTCCCCTTCTCCTCCTCCTCCTCCTCCTCCTCCTCGTCCTCCTCCTCCTCTTCCTCCTCCTCCTCGTCCTCCTCCTCGTCGTCCTCCTCGTCCTCCTCCCCTTCCTCCTCGTCGTCCTCCTCGTCCTCCTCCCTTTCCTCCTCGTCGTCCTCGTCGTCCTCGTCTTCCTCCTCCTCCTCCTCCTCCTCCTCCTCCTCCTCCTCCTCCTCCTCCTCCCCCCCTCGTCCCTCGGCCATGTGTGTGCATACGATCCTCCTCCTCCTCCTCCTCGACCTCCTTCCCCCCTCCCCCCTCGACCTCCTCCTCCTCCTCTTCCTCCTCATCCTCTTCCTCTCCTCCTCCTCCTCCTTTTTCCTCCTTTCCTCCTCCTCCTCCGCCCCCTCTCCTCCTCCTCCTCCTTCCAGCCTCCTCCTCCTCCTCCTCCTCCTCCTCCCCCCATCGACGTCCTCCTCCTCCGCCTCCTCCTCCTCCTCCTCCACGCTGGGAGGCCACGCGTTCATTACCCACTCTTCCCTCCTTTTTCGGGCTGTGGCGCGATGCTGAATCAGCCGCGTTCCTAGTCATATGCCACGACAGATCCCTCATGCCCTGTCATTCTATTTTCAATGTCGCCACATCGAGAAAAACAGGTGAGCTTTCCAACCTCACTCGTACTCTTTCGGCTTTCCTCCGCCCTCCTCTTCCGTTCTTCCGTTCCCTCCCTCTTCTGCTGCGTTTCCTGTTTGTTCCTTTCTCTCCCTCCTTCACCGCCTTCCTCCTGTCGCCCCCGTCTCTGCCCGCCTGTCTGTTTGCTTATGCTTTGTCGGGGATCGGCGGAGGAGGAGCAGGAGGAGGAGCAGGAGGAGGAGGAGGAGGAGGAGGAGGAGGAGGAGGGAGAGGAGGGAGGAGGAGGAGGATGAGCAAGGAAGAGTAGGAGGAGGAGGAGAGGCCGGCGGAGGATGAAAAACACGGAGAGGAGGAGGAGGAGGAGGAGGAGGAGGAGGAGGAGGAGGAGGGAGGGGAGGAAGGAGGAGGAGGAGAGGAGGAGGCGGAGGAGGAGGAGGAAGGAGGAGGAGGAGTGAGGAGGGAGGAGGAGGGAGGAGGAGGAGGAGGAGGAGGAGAGATGACGAGGAGGACGAGGACGACCCTAGGAGGAAAGTTAGTAGGACGAGTAGACGACGAGGGGAAGTGGAGGAGGACGAGGAGGGGGGGACGACGGGGAGGACGAGGAGAGGAGAGAGGAGGAGGAGGAGGAGGCGGAGGAGGGAGGAGGAGGAGAGGAGGAGGAGGAGGAGGAGTAGGAGGAGGAGGGGAGGAGGAGGAGGAGGAGGAGAGGAGGGAGGAAGGAGGAGGCGGCGGAGGATGAAGAGCCGGAGAGGAAGGAGGAGAGGAGGAGGAGGAGGAGGAGGAGGAGGCGGAGGAGGAGGCGGAGGAGGAAGAGGAGAAGGAGGGAGGAAGGAGGAGAGGAGGAGGAGGAGGAGGAGGAGGAGGAGGAGGAGGAGGAGGAGGGAGGGGACTGGACCTCCTTGGGGCACCTCCAGCGCGGCCCTGGCGCGCCAGAGGTCCAGCGCAGATCCACGAAGTCTTTGCACACCTCCCAACGTTTCTGCTTACGTCGTCTTTTGTCCTTCCGTCGTCCGTGCTGGTCAACCCGCGGATCATCTCAGGGGAGCGCCGTTTGAGACACCAGTAGTTGGCCTTCAAGGGGGCCCTCGTCGCCACGGCTGGACGCAGCTTGAAAAATGAGGCCGCTTGGACCCCATGAGGGCACTGGATACCGATTTTGAGGAGGACCCGACGCACGCCTCAAGGACCGGCGGCTTACAGCCCAAGGTATCGTGCTCGCCCACCGTGCCTGGCTAATGGGTCAGAGGCCTCATGAATGTTGGCTGTGAGCTCGCGTTTGGCCTCTCGGGAGCCTCTTGGAAGCAGCTTTGGGCCCTCTTCGGGCCTCCTCCTCCTTCTCTTCCTCCTCCTCCTCCTCCTCCTCCTGCTCCTCCTGCTCCTCCTGCTCCTCCTCCTCCTCCTCCTCCCCCATCCTCCTCCTCCTCCTCCTCCTCCTCCTCCTCCTCCTCCTCCTCCTCCTGCTCCTCCTCCTCTCCCCCATCCTCCTCCTCCTCCTCCGCCTCCTCCTCCTCCTTCCTCCTCCTCCTCCTCCTCCTCCTCCCCTCCTCCTCCTCCTCCCCCCCCCCCTCCCTCCTCCTCCTCCTCCTCCTCCTGCTCCTGCTCTCCTCCTCCTCCTCCTCCCTCCTCCTCCTCCTCCTCCTCCTCCTCCTCCTCCCCCTCTTCCTCCTCCTCCTCCTCCTCCTCCTCCTCCTCCTCCTCCTCCTCCTCCCCCTCCTCCTCCTCCCCTCTTGGGGGCTGTTTGGGGAGCTACCGGGGCCTGCTTGGCGCCTCTTCGAGGCCTCTTGGCGCCTCATGGGGGCCTCTTGGGGTGGTCTGGGGGCCTCGCGTGGGCGTCTGGTCGCCGATACCTTGACTTTTCACACTCGGGGGCCACGATCCTCGTAGTGTATATAGATTTCAATTGCGCACAATGCGTACATCGATATTGTGACGGGGAATGCATGCATCGATACTGGGACCACCAAGGGGTGTGTGCCTCGGATTGCGGAGAATATTCCGACTCGAAGGACCGGTTGGAGACTGGCTCCGCGCTTACAGCGGGGTCGTCCAAGGCGATGCTCTGAGTACGATCGCACTGAACAATGTTGTCATATGCATTTTGGAGGCTGCAAGTGCCCACAACGAGGTTGAATATTTCAATTGCGCAACCAAAACAGTACCGACAACCATTTCAAGTTCAAATGTAGCTGCAGGAGAAGTGCGCACGGCATGGCTTGCACCACGTGGGTTTCACGGTTCGTTTGCCGATGTTTGGCAGCGTTTAAGTTTAGATCGTAGCCAGGGTTTGCAGGACCGCCTTCCGTTCGCGCGAGGCCGCCGACCCCGACATGTAGGGTTCGCCCCCGCCGTTCAACTACCCGCTTTTGGAGGCCTGCGCTGGCCTCCGCGGGGGGACTTCAAAGCGAACCATCACGGGGGACCATCGCAGGGGAGGTTCGGAGAGCCCCTGCGGTGGCTTTGAAGTTTCTTGGGCGTCTTTTGGGCGGCAGTTCGCGTTCCGTGGTCGGGGTTTCCGCGGGGCTCTCATGGGCCGTATAGGTTGTTTTTGGGGGCCTTCGGCCGATTAGGAAACATCTTAGGAACCGTTGGGCCGTCTTGGAGTCTGGGGGCGCCAGGCCCCACGCCGGCCACGTCAGGGCTATACCTGCGCGCTGCTCCCGCCGCGTCATATCCAATATTCGGGGCGATTCGTCCCTCGCGAAACCACTCTCCACCGTATCCTGCGGTCATGGCTCAAATGTTATTACTGTAGCGGGGGGGGTCCTCGCACTTACTGGGACTTATCCTCTCGATAGAACGCTTACGTTCACCCTGGGGCGCGATCTCATTCGCCTTTGCACCCTCGCGTTCATAAGCATGCCAGGCGCGGGCGATTACGTCCCGCCCAAGCAGTGCATGCGCGTCATGAAGGACATGTGGGGCGCGGTTGACGGACACTTCGACCCAAACTACGTGCTCGCGAAGAGCGGGCACGACCTCGTGCAACACTACTCCATTAAGGCTTCGCACCCCGAGATGCCGTACGCAATGCACTTCCTGTCGATGATGTGCGCGCTGTCCAACGGGGCGAAGATTGCACTGTTCCCTTCGTCGGACAGTCCACTCTTTATCTTCTTCCTTAACATTAACTATGCTCAAACACGGAAGAGTTCGATCACGGGCAATGCAGACGGGTTCGGCGACCTGATCGACAAACACGTGTTGAAGGTAGTTGAAAAGATGTGGGATGATCTGAAGAGCGCGGATGACGAGGAAGAGGAAAATAACGTCGCTCCCAAAATCGTCTCTTCAGTGCTGCACTCAGCGACGCCAGCTGAGTTCTTTCACCGCATGGCTGGCGACTTCCAGCAATGGCAGAACGCCGACAAACTGGATCACGACGAACTGAAGCGCAGGCATTTCTTCGGCGTGCTTGTGAACTTGGACGAAGCGCACGACCTACTCCAAGCCTTCGGGCTTTTGTCCGACGAGCAGAAGGCGTCCAGCAAGGGCGGGAGGAACGCCGTCAACCCGCACCAGTCTGCTTTCAACAAGTTAGCGCAGTACGGCCAGGCGTCCCGGTCGACGAAGTCGTGCGGGTCCTACGGCGCTGCGGCGGCGCCGACGGTGTCTGTCGGCATGACCGGGAACATGCGTCCCAGCCAGTACGTGCCCATGGAGAGGGGGGAGTCTGGCAGCCATTTCGCCCACACGAAGGAGCGGCTCATGGTAGCGACAGGCCGGCCGGTGCAGCCGCACGAAGCGCTCCCCGCGGACTTCGCCCCCCCGACCGGCCACTCGTCTTGGACGTGGGTCCCCGTGCTGCCAGACGTCGCGGACGCGCTCGGATTGGGGGAGGGGGCGGCGAGTCCCGAGGCCGCGGAGAGGCTGTGGGAACGTCCGACTGATGGCCTACCCGCGTTGGATGCCGCGGCAGAAGTCGACGAGCGGTTCCGCCCAGACGCGAACGGCTACGTGGTCACGCTGCCAGACGGCGTGGAGACGAGAGTGCGCTTCCGCTTGGCATCTGACGCAACGTCGGGTTTCGAGGCAGAATGGCGGATCGCCAACCGCAGCTTTCCCACTCCTGCCGCGTACGAGTTGCAGAAGTGCTGCGCCCGCGTCCTCACGTATTTCAACGAGCCCCACCGCGTCCTCACCCTGACCGACCGGGCGGACGTTACATTCAAGTCGTACATGGGCTGCTTCAACGTCCAGGCGGCGGTGTAGATTGCTGGGGGCTGTACCCTAGGGCCTACTACCGACCCTAGGTTTGCCTAGGGTAGGCCCTACTGAAGGCCCTAGGCACCCCTAGGGTAGGCCCTACTGACGGCCCTAGGCTTCCCAAGGGTAGGCCCTACTGACCCTCCCATGGTAGGCCTAGGGGTAGGCCCTAGGGGTAGGCCTAGGGTATGGGGGTAGGCCCTAGGGGTAGGCCTTCCCTGGGCAATCTATATGTAGGCGGCGACGAAGCGCGACAAGAAGGACATCGAGGGCGCCGCGCGCATGGGCTGCGCGCCGTGGCAACTGGGACAGATCGCAGGGGCCCTGTGCGTATTCGACATCTTCCACGGCCGCTGCGACGAGACCCCAGTGTACCAGGGCAGGACCATCCAGGTTATGCCCGAGCACATTAAGCGGGCCGCTAGCTTACTGTCCGTGGTGGACCGCCTCAAAGCGATCGCGGCGGGCGGAGGCGCAGCGGCGACTTGCCCTCCCGGCATGGGCGAGGCCGCGATGATGAGGCTCCAGATGGAGAGTTACATCGGCACGGAGGGGGCCCCGCAGCCCTTCGACGGCCTGTGGTCCCAGAACGCCTTCGCAGGCGACGCGGCGACGCCTAGCGGCAACCATCTTGAGGCATCTGCAGTGGAGGAGGAGGAGGCTGAGGAGGAGGCTGCCCGGGCATTGGGGCTCGACGGGGCGCCGCAGGACGAACCGCGCGGCGCCGCCGCGCTGGGCAGCGGCGCCAGCGCAGACGATGGCGGCTTTCGCCAGCGCCTCGCGGCAGATGGGCCCGAGGGCGCGGGAGTCGGCGCGCGGGCTGACGTTCCGGGCGCAGAGGAACTCCAGGGTGCAGGTGACTTGGCTGCCGCCCAGGCGGCCCCTGCGAGCTCCACTCGCGACGCCTTGCTCACGATGAAGGACGTCCGGTCCATTGAATGCGGGTACGGACTCCAGGGATCTTCGGTGCAGGAGACGTTGCTCGCGCCTCAGTGGACGGACCGCGCCGTGATGCAGAAAACGCTCCTCGCGGGGACCCCAGTGATTGACCGCAGGTCTGCCGCGCAACGCATCGTGACTTCCCGTGCGGGTGGGGAGAGACGCAAGACCATTGATGCAGAGAGATGGGCGCGCGTCATGAAGGCAGGCCTCGCGGGTTGCTCCATTGCCCAGTTTGACGAAGAGGGGTGCAAAGTGAAAATGATTCCAGTTCCAGATGACGTGGCCTTGCGCCACAAGTACCACAATGAGCTCATGACCTTGTGCGGCATTACGCTCCGCCAACTGGTGGAAGCCATGCAGTCCGCCAAGAAGGCAGCCGAGCAGCGCGGCCGGGCCGGCCCGAGGGGGCCTCATCCAAATAAGAAAGCCAACAGGGCGGTGGCTGAGCGGAGTCGCAGCCGTTCGCGGCAGCAGGATGCCCGCGAGCGCAGTTGAGTCCAGGGCGCGGGCGCGAGGTCCATCGGATGCTGCCAGCCTTGCCTCGCAGCGCTGGGTCTGATCCAGCCCGAACAACGTCGCTTCGTGCTTGGCCCAGCCGCTCTTACCTTGGACCCTAGTGACCTCGCAGCCCTGGCTTATTTTTGCTGCTCGCTGCAGCAGACGCGCTCGAGTTGTAGGGCAATCCACGGCTCGCGCGAGTTGAATTCCAGCTTGTCTCATGGCGCACGGCTTCAGCATTAATTTCCAGCTGCCGCGCTCGCTCCAGAAAGGGGTGCTTCTGGGGCGCATATCAATACAGAGAGGACCGATCGTAAGCAAAAGAAGCGTGCTCGTCGGAGCCCATTGTCCTCTCTTCCGTTACGGTCATTGAAATACCCAGGTTGCGCGCTGTACCACTTTCGCCGCATGGGATTGACCGACGGCGCGAAATATCCTGCTGTTTCGGATGACGCCCCTGCCATCCCAAGCCCTCCCCCTTTCCCCAGTTAGGCCTTAGGGGTGGGCCTAGGGGTAGGCCTGGGGGTAGGCCCTGGGGCTTGGCCTAGGGTAGGCCTAGGGGTAGGCCTTCGGGGTAGGCCTAGGGGTGGGCCTTCCCCAGGCAAGCTATATGTGCCCCAGCTCCCTTTGAGTCGTCCTCTCCCGAGGTCCCTCCCGGACTGCGAGGACTTTCCTTATGCGCGCCCTGCGGGCCCGCGCGGGTCCGCGCGGGCCCGCGCGAGCGGGGCCCGTCCGCGGCGCAGGGCGTACATGGGGAAGTTTTCCATGTTCAGACGGGACACAGGGGTGCAAGAGCGATCGGCGGGGCCAGGCGATTCCAGGTGAAGACGCCATGGCAGTGTCGAAGACGTAGCCCCAACAAGCAAGCTTTAACCGAATCGCAATAGCCGTGCAATGCGGATGACATCGCATACACCGCGATGGCTTGACGTCCGCCATTAAACTGCCCGCTACGTGAGAGGCCGGCGCTGGCAGACACTTGAAGCCGTCGCGCGTTTTGGGTCAAGCGCCCTTGGGGCGGGGCGGCTTTTGTTCGTTGGCGCGGGCTGCCAGGTAGGCACCATCCATGGCGGCGTCGCCCAGCGATCTTCTTTCCGCTGGCGGGCCGCAGCCTGGTTCGGACGAACAGTTGCACGTCGCTCTGCGGGATGCGTTGCGCACGGCGGACGTGCTGGCACTTCTGGGGGATCAGGAGGTCAACGGCATGGCCACTTCCCTCAGCCAGGGTTGGAGGCCTTCGCCGCCATTTCTCGGGGGCGAGACACGCTCGACCGACCTCGTGCACCCGCGACGCGAGTGCCCAGGGTGCAATGAGCCGCGGGCCCTGCAGACGAGCAAGGCGACGTCCGCTCGGATACTTGATTCTGGGAGCGTCGTGGGGAAACGCCACGTCCCCTGGAGGTGTTACACTCAAGGGTGCCCAGAGTACTTGCGGCTGACCTGGCACAACTACGCTACGATTGACGGGAGCCATTGGTTCCGAGGTGCCCCATCCACTCTTCGTTGCTTTATGTTGACAAGCTCGTTCGGCGTGCCCGTGCAATACCTTCTGCAACTGCGCGCCCGCTTGCTCCGGGAGCACGTGACTTTCGCCGGGGAAGCGTACGTTGCGCACGACATGGAGAGGCATTCGCCAGACGGGCCTCGCCTACCTGGCTGTGCTCTTCGGCTATACATCAGTGAAGCTTGGTTCAAATGGCGGATGTTGCTACGCGTTGAACGCATGTGTGCCGACGGGGACACGTCCGTCGCCTTGGAGCATTTTTGTTTGTCCGCTACCTCAGAGGAGAACGCGCGGACCTTGTGGCCGAAGGCTCAATCACACTTCGAGGCTGCTACCCGAGCGGCGCTGCTGCAGAGTGACCCCGCGCAGGCGAGCAGGCAGGCCATCGACGGCAACCAGAAGATAAAAAGATCTTGCTGCGGAGTGCCGAACCAGGACCGCCAATTGGATGTAGCTCTCGGGAAGGCTATCAGCTTGTCGTGCCGCCGGACGCCGAAATTTGGCGCACGTTTTTGCGTCGACCACTTTGAGGCGACCTGCGCTGGGGCCAATTGCCAATATAGCGTCGTTGAGCACAAGGATCCAGAGACTGTGCTGGGAGAGACAGCAGACGAGAATCTGTTCAGGTTGTGCGAGGCTGGGGGCAATGACGAGGGGTTCTGGGTGCCAGAGTCCGAAGTGGACCCCCGAGCTGCGATCCAGTATTTCGCGGGGAAAGGCTTGGACGCGCAGCGGAGGATAACAGAGCGGAGGTTGCGGAAGAGGCGGGCGCAGGCTGACGCGCGCGAAGCCGTATCCGCAGTCATGGCCGAAGCGGCGTCGTTCTGGCACCTACTGACGCCGCAGGAGCGAGAGGACACGCTGGCCCTGCACTCTTCCTCAGGAGACTTGGCCGCTAGCTCGTGCGGAACGCGCAAGGAAGGGGAGAAGGAGAGACTCCTTTCAGCCCAGACTGCTGGCGTCATGTGCGCATGCACGAGCTCTGGGATCATCACGTCGTTGCGGGAGCTGGTCGGATCAGAATCTTTGTCGCAGCGATATTTTTCGTTAGTGCGTTGAAATCGTTGTACCCAGAACTGGAGCTTATCGTGCATGATGACGCGTGCCATCTGCGCAAATTCAGCGCCTCCCGTGAATCCCACTCAGCCCACGCGGCCGCCATCGCCCCCCCGCGCTTGAAGTATTGCGTGGATGAGTTTCATGCGACGAGCCACACTGACGCATGGTGTCTGGCAAACTGTCACCCAAAGAACCCGTCTCTGGCCGAACTCGTGCAAGGGTTCCGTTCCAGCGTTTATGAGTTCACGTTTACTTGGTTGAGCCAGTACAAGCACCAGACCAAGCACATGAACCAGTTTGGCTTTTGCTTCTTTCTACTGGAGATGGCAGACGCTCACAATGAACGCGTGCGCGCGGGCAGGACTGACCACTTGCCGAGTGCCCGCAGGGGCGCGTCCTAGCGCCGAAGCATCGCCCCCTGGTGTATGCAGCCAAAAGGATGCAACGCGCGTGGCCTAGCCTTTTGTTGCGTGCTCACCACATCCTTACCTACTACTCGCTGAAAAAGGTATTTCTGGATCCCTAGACCCCACTCTACTTTAAGCGCCTTCCGACTTCAAGTCTCTATGGCAGCCTCCTTCAAGGCTCTAGGTTTCCCCAGGGTAGGTCCCTAGGGTAGGCTTCCCAAGGGTAGGTCCCACTTAAAGCCCTAGGATTCCCAAGTGTAGGCCCCGCTGAAGGCCTTAGCCTTCCCAAGGGTAGGCCTTGCTGAACCTCCTATGGTAGGTGTAGGGGTAGGCCTAGGGGTAGCCCTGAGGTATGCCCAGGGGTAGGCCCTGGGCTAGGCCTAGGGGTAGGCCCTAGGGGTAGGCCTAGGGGTAGTAGGCCTAGGGGTAGGCCTTAGGAGTAGTAGGCCCTGGGAGTAGGCCTAGGTAGGCCTGGGGGTAGGACGTAGGGGTGGGACTACGGTAGGCCTAGGGGTAGGCCTGAGGGGTAGGCCTAGGGTAGGCCTACGAGTAGGCTTTAGGGGTAGGCCTTAAGGGTAGGCCTAGGGTGGGCCCTATAGGGAAGGGGCCTAGGGTAGGCTTTCCCCGGGCAATCTATATGTGCCCCAGCTCCCTTTGAGTCGCCCTCTCCCGATGTCCCTCCCTGACTGCGAGGAATTTCCTTCTGCACGCCCTGCGGGCCCGCGCGGGTCCGCGCGGGCCCGCGCGAGCGGGGCCCGTCCGCGGCGCAGGGCGTGCATGGGGAAATGTTCCACGTCTGGGCGGGGGCAAAGGGGGGTCCAGAGCCGTCCCCAGCGCCCGAGCGATTCCAGGGGACGAAACAACGGCGATATTTACGACATGGCCAACATAACCAATGATAGCTTCCACCGAATGGCAATCGCCGCGCAGTGCGCACAGCATTGCTTACAACACGATGGCTTGACGTCCGCCGATCCATTTACAGCGTCTGGAGGATCGCGCTTGAAACCGTTGCACGTTTTCGCTCAACCGCCACGGAGACGGGGCAGCCCGTCCTCCTCCTCCTCCTCCTCCTCCTCCTCCTCCTCCCGTCCTCGTCCTCTTCGTCCTCCTCCTTCGCCTCGTCCTCCTTGTCCTCCTCCTTGTCCTCGTCCTCCTCGTCCACCTCCTCCTTCTCCTCCTCCTCCTCCGCCTCCTCCTCCTCCTCCTCTTCCTCCTCCTCGTTCTCCCTCTGCCTCCTCCTCCTCCTCCTCCTCCTGCTCCTCCTCCTCCTGCTCCTGCTCCTCCTCCTCCTCCTCCTCTTCCTCCTCCTCCTCATCCTTTTCTTCTCCTCCTCCTGCTCCTCCTCCACCCTTCCTTCTCTTCTCCTGAGTCCACCCTGGCGGACCCGGCGGACCCGGCGGACCCGGCGGACCCGGCGGACCCGGCGGACCCGGCGGACCCGGCGGACCCGGCGGACCCAGCGGACCCGGCGGACCCGGGGGACCCGGCGGACCCGGCGGACCCGGCGGACCCGGCGGACCCGGCGGACCCGGCGGACCCGGCGGACCCGGCGGACCCGGCGGACCCGGCGGACCCGGCGGACCCGGCGGACCCGGCGGACCCGGCGGACCCGGCGGACCCGGCGGGCGGACACAGTTGACATAGCTGACCCGGCGGACCCGGCGGACCCGGCGGACGGACACAGTTGACACAGCTGACCCGGCGGACCCGGCGGACCCGGCGGACCCGGCGGACCCCAC
Organism: Prorocentrum cordatum; assembly: GCA_963575745.1. Classification (NCBI taxonomy): domain Eukaryota; class Dinophyceae; order Prorocentrales; family Prorocentraceae; genus Prorocentrum; species Prorocentrum cordatum. The sequence goes on along the minus strand of CAUYUJ010014238.1, from coordinate 134,116 downwards.
ACCCAGAAAATCATAAGTCCACCATGAGGACAGGCTTCGGGACAACGTAGCGCTCTGAAGCGTGTAAATTCCCGACGGCACAAGCACGCCAAGCCTCACCGCCGTGCCGAGCCCAACCGAACCTGGAGATGCACTGGTTGTGGAACAGGTGTTGGCATTGCAGAACCTTCACCACGTCCTCGGGGAGAAAGGGCAAGATCAATCAACATCGAATCTGGAAATCGGATCGAGTCGACATGTGCGTCGGATCGGGCCGCAACGGTACGGAATCGAAATCGAAAAGAATCGACTTCGTCACGAGACAAAACAACGCCATTCATACATCGGACCGCATCGGAGCGCTGGAACATCGGAATCAAACCGGATCGGGCCAGCCAGAACCGATATCGAATTGGATCGAAATGGACGGCGAGGGGGCAGACATGGCAGGATGGCGGCGCGGTAAGTTCGGCGCAGGGTGGCAGGGCGCCGATAGCGCCCGGGGGGTCGGGTCGCGGACGCCCAGGAGCGCCGTCGCAAGGCTGAGCTCATGAATGTCTCGGACGGCGCCAACCTCCAGCCTAAGATCTTGGGGCCTGGTATACGGAGACTTCGACAAACAATGATGTTCAGGCGCCCTAGAATACAGCAGCCAAGGGCCGAGACATTCTCCAATCTCCGTTTTCTTCCGCTTGATCTGGCGAAGTCCTCCGGGTTTGCAATGTCCTGGTTTTTGGGGCCCTGACCATCGGTCGGACACGCTCCCAGAAGCTCCAGCGCCAGATCCACCCAGGCTGGAGCCCCCACCATGGGGCCCCCGAGCCCCAAACCAGCTCTTCTGGGCCACCTGCCTTCGTGCCTCGCGCAGTGCGAATCGCGCTTGAATTCGCGCTTGTGCCGCCACATCAGGAAAACAACTCTTCGGACCGGGTCGCGACGCGCGCAACGCGATTATATTCGCACCTCCTCCGTTGACCCCTAGGCTCTTCTGAGGGACACCTCCCAGCAAACGACAACTCGCCAACGCGCAAAGAAGACCCGAGGATGACCCCATGAGGTCTCAAAATGGCACCGAGGCAAACATCTCCAGAACAACCTTGGGTTATTCATGCTTTCCTATGCCACCCTCGACGCGCCTAGGTGACTTTCGCAGGGACGCTGAATGGGCTTTGCGCCGCTGTGGACGGCCAACTAGCGGCTCTAAGACTTTTAAAATCACCCAAATGCTCCAAGACAGCCCAAGGACTCCGCTAGAAGGCTCAGGAGCGCTCCAATGCAGCTCAAGACCAGCCCAAAGGCCCCCAAAACCCTCCCAACACCTGAGGCTGCCCAGCACGGCCCCAAACCGCGCAACAACCTCGGCATCATCCTCGAACCGTCACCGTAGCAGGGGGCCCCATGCACCACTGCGGAACAATCATGGAGCCACCCCGACCACGAAGGGCACTATGCGCTATGATTCTGGGTCTCCTCTGCAAGAGACAGATCCCCACAACAGATGCGACGCAGGGCAGGCGTGGTAGCGGACAGCCATACGGCGAAATGGCGAGAGAGGCGGGGAGAGAGATAGAGAGAGAGGGAGAGAGGAAAGAGAGAGAGAGAGAGAGAAAACTGCGCACGTCAGAGGTGCATTGGTAAACAACTGTGGAACGACAACATATACGACTGGTCGCCAGCTCCTCCATGGACGGGCGAACAGGAACAATTGAAACACCTCGTCATACATACCCCACTCTCCAAGATGCCCACATGGTGGACGACCAGGGAGGGCAACGGCAGCAAGGAGGCAGAGAAGGGAACGACAAGGGAACGACACGGCAGCAAGGAGGCGAGAGAGGCAGGTGCACGGCGAATGTCCGCGTCTGTGAAGGCGACGAGGCAAATCGCGCATGTCTCCCCAGCACAGCTCCGCCGCGAAGCCTCACTTCCCGCGCCGCCCGCCACCATTTCCTCCTTGCTGCAAGTGGGCTGCAGCTGCTGCTGCGTCTCTGGTGTGCCGCTGCCGCCGCTGCCGCCGCTGCCGCCCCCGTCGGTGCCGAGTAGTGGGCGGCCCGGTTTGGAAGTGGCTGGGGGGCCCTGAGCTGTTTAGGCCTGCAGGAAATCTATCAAAAGGAAGGGGGATGAAAACACATTTTATTAGAAACGACGCGAGCACTCATAAACATAAGCGGGTTACTACTGCGAACGGCTGAACTCTCGCACAAAGCCCTTCCAATCGTCGGGTCTGATTTCGTTTTTTTATACCATTGCAGTCCATGCTGAACAGTTCCCTGGTCCATGCGCAACGAGGTCTGCCTCTCCTCCCCTTCTCCGCGGGAGGCTTCGGGGTAACTGAGGACGGTTGGACAACTGCCTTGCGAACTGGGTGATCATTGCCCCTGTGCGCGATCTCTGCAAAAAGAACGAGCTGTCGCTGCAGGAGGAGACTGCTGAATTTCTGACACAGCGGGCCTTGAAGCCGTCCAACCGGGTGCGTTTTGCACCCTTCAACTATGCAGTGTGCAGATTGTACAACACTTTGCTCAGCCCGCACGCTTTGCACATACAGATCTTCCGAGACAGAGATACTGCAGTTTGATACCATATGGGCGACAGCGTATCATATCCCGCCCTGGCTGCACCAACTCGTCTGTTCAATTCTGCTTGAACGCTCCCGTCCGCAGAGAACATGCTCGCAAAGTGCACGATGCTGTCCTTCTGACTGTTGGGCGTGCCGTCGGGCTTTGTAGTATCGGCTGTGAACCTGACTAGAAGAATTTCCAAATTCTTACTGTTGCGCTTGACACCGTAATTTGCGCCGATCATCTCGATGACCTGCATGTATGAGACCGAGGTGTCCGCAGAAGACGCAACGATGAGCGTGCCATCCGAATAGAGAAAAGCTCCCCCACGTCTGCTGCGCTTTGGCCAAGAGCTGCCCTTGCATCTGATATCAGAACTGTCATGGGTATGTCACACAAAAGCGGCGAGAGAGGACACTCCTAACAGATGCCCGCGCGCTGCGGCCGGGAGCTCGAAATGGCACCGGCTTCCCTGTCTGCAAAGCGCCGCGCCGCGTAAGCCGCCTCGGAGGCTGCCGGCATGAGCGCAGGCAAGACGGAACGCTTGAACGCCAGCAGGAGGGCGCCTGGGGCAACGCTGTCAAATGCTTTGGCCCAGTCTAAAGCCAAAAACACTGTCTGACCACCTCTTGCCTCCCATGCACCTTCGATACTCCGACGCGCCAAGAAGATGGCATCCGCCGTGCCTCGTTTCGCTTTGAAACCGAACTGCGTATGCCAGATGCGATCTTCGACGCCTGCCCGCTTCAACCTTTGTAGGGGGATTGCCGCGTCCAGCTTATAGCCCGCCTGCAGCAAGCATATCGGCCGATATTTCTCGCTCTTGGTCTCGCCGCCTTGTTCGATATTGATCACAGCTGGAATCGGAGATTCGCGCCGCGAGTCACGCGCCGCCGCCTCGGCCCAACACTTCCGGCAGAGAGCTGCGGCGCATTTGCGCGCAAGCGAGACGCGCGTGCAAACCGCTCTCCACAGGTCGCCAGGCACGCCATCAGAACCGCAAGCTTTGCCCAACTTCACTGTCCAAGCTGCGGCATTGACCTCCTCGTCCGTGACTGGTCCGACGTCGCTCCCGAAAGCAGGCGTCGACGGTGCATCATCCATGATTGTGGTGTGCTTCGCAGCTCACTGCACCTTCTAAATGCTCCGCCATCGTCTCCGCGCGGTCGCAAGAATCGACGACGTGACCAGCTGGGTCACGCAGCCGACCCTGCCTGTGCGGGCGGCCCCTTGAAACCGCAGCACCTCTGTCCTGCGCCTGCCGCCGGCATGCCGTTGACCCACTCGTTCTTGTCATCTTCGATGGAGTCTTTGACCCGGCGGTGAAACATTGCTTCGGGAACTGCGCGGCCCTGCCGCCTTGCAGCGGTGCGTTCGTCGATGATCTGCAGCGTTCGGCTCGAGATCCACGGCCGATGCGGTTTCGCCCGGGAAGCTGGTGCTGCCTCGACGGCACCTTTGTGGAAAGCCTCCGACATGCTTTGCTCGATATCGTCCACAATTGCTGTCACCGCGCCCAGCCCATCTCAGCTGGTCCGAAAAACCGCGGCGAGCCGACTGGCCACTACAGGTACACGAACGGTCTTCAAATCGAGTGACAAGTATCCACCGGTGTAGTTATCTTTCGGCACCTCCATCTCACGTTCTGCATAAACAAAAAATCTGAGAGGCCAATGCGCGCGAGCGGCTGCTCCAAACAAAACGAAGTATATGTGAGTATCTGTATCCAGCCTTGAGACAACAATGTGACATCAACCTGGCCGAATTTATCTGCGGTTGCTGGGTGGCCTGGGCTGTTGCCGATCTCGTAGCGCGTGATCTGGCTGTCCGCTGGCAAACTGAAAAAGGTGTTGCCGATCGCCATCTCCGCCTTGGTGCACAACTCTGCGACTCTGCGAGAAGGCTCCTGTTCGAGGCGGCACTGTTTACCGCCCCAGAACTTCCAAACATGTGGCCTCATGATGCGTTCTTCACAGGGTCATCGTCGGTGGAAGCTCGCATTAAAGTCCCCTGATACCAGCAAGGGCAAATGGCGGAATATCATGCCAAGCAAAAAACCACGGTCGCTATAGAAATGTTGCCGGACAGCAGCCGGCTTGCAACACTGGGGCGCGTAGATGCCACATATTGCGGCCTTGCCGCCCACCGCGCGGATCTTCAGACAAGCCATGCGGGAAGATTCTTGTCGTAAACTGACAATGCTTTCTCGGGCGTGGGGGGCAACGACAAATCCAACGCCTTCAGTCTCGGGATCGTCCGCGCCCGCTTTGCTTGATAACGCGCACACGAAACCACATTCTGTACAATAGTACTCTGAACTAATGTTCTGGGTCTCTTGGATGCACAATATGTCGAGGGTCAGCGCGCATGTGTACCTTGATATCACAGTGTTTCGCTTCTGTGAGGCCCTCTACGTTCCAGGCGGCGACGCGTAGATGCGGGCTGCAAGGAAAAAGTAAGCTACCTTTGAAACACTATGGGTTCATCGGCGCAGTGTTGCCGACTTCTGGTGAAACGTTGCCTATGTGCGCTGCCTCCTAATGGTTCGGGCGCCCCTTGGAGCCGCCGTTCGGCTGGCCTTTCAAGCCGGCCGCTGCCCTGGATACGATTCCGTCGCGCTTCGTTTGCAGCTTCGTGACTAGTGGATGTTGGAGCAGGTCTGTCCAAATGGCCCATTCGCCCTGCCACTCGTAGTCGACCCCGGTCTTAGTGACGTTCGCCGTGAGAGCGTGCTCCCCGCCCACAGTGACAATGTACGGCGCCTCGTCGGTGATAGAGATCGTATAAGGCACCTGCCAGTCCGTCTTGAGGATGCGCTTCAGGCCGAAGCAGAAGTTCCTAGCCGCACGCTCAGGGGCCGCTCTGTCTTGGTTCGCCCAGACTTGCTTGCCACCACTCCGAAGGCCAGCCCCCCTGAGCAGGTCCGCGGCGTGGTCGCGGTCGAAGGTGCGCCCGAACTCGGCAGCGATGGTGCCAACGTAGCGCCCCTTACGTCTTCGTCGGGAGCGGGGCGCCTAAGAACGACCATTTCTCGTTCAGCCATGTGGTCGCCTGCTGAAGGTCAGGGAGGCCCTCCAGATTCCCGGCGACGGCAGTACAGGCTTTCTTATCCAAGATCCCTCCCGACGTAGTGCCGTCGCGAGCGGGAGGGTGGGCGGCGGCGTCCTTCCTCATGTAGTCGTCGATGCCCTCCCAGATATTTTTCTCCAGGGTGTCCAATGATCTGGCAAGTTGGTGAGTGGGTTGAGTTGGGGCAGGGTCGGGGTGGCTCGTGTTGGATTGACGTTTGTGTGTGCGCGCGCGTGTGTGTGTGTGTGTGTGTGTGTGTGTGTGTGTGTGTGTGTGTGTGTGTGTGTGTGCGCACGTGTGTCTATGTTTGAAGTTGGTGTGTGTGCTTGTGTGTCGTCATACGCCCTTGGCCAGTAAATGCATCCGCGTCCCACATTCGCTCAACATGCTAATGACCCGCCGCGTCGGCGAAGAATTAAGTGTGGGTGGGTGGGTGGGCCGCTCGTGGTGGTGGTGGGTGTGGGTGGATAATTTGGTGGTTCGGTTGGCTCGTACCCTCATACTCCATGTGCTTCAATTCCGCGCGAGTGATGTTCCGCTGCTCGGAATCCACGCTAAGAGAATTCGTCAACCTTCTTGCGGCATGAATGTCTCACAAATCCATCCTGCTCTGGCCTTTGAAAGCGCGAGGCTAGAAGACGACCAGTCCGCTACACGTGGAGCCTTCACGCTGTGTGCGCACTCCTCTACTCGCTACTCTGAGCGTGCTTGTTTGCACCATGCGAAGGACAATTGTCGAATCCATCGCCTCCTGTTCTGCGGACGATTTGGCCTTCTGTGTTCCGAGGGATCCCTGCTGTCACGCGTTGCGTGGAATATGCCCACCGCCACCAGTGCATTTCCAAGCTGATCATGCCACTTTTAGACTGCGCCACGCATGTGACACAAAAACCGCTAGCGCTTCGGAGGGATGGTTTGGCGTGGTATATAAAGCCGGGGGCTATTGCTTAGCGTGTCGGGGCGGCGGCCCCAGCGACACGCTATGCCTTGCGAGGTGCGTGTTGTTCCGCTCCGACTGGCGGGATGCTCTGAAAGGCTGGGGACGTTGACGCTTGGGGACCGCGGCGTGGATAGCGTGTCGTGCCGAGGCGTGGTGGGCCAGAACCAGCGGAACGACACGCTATCCGAAAGTTCCCAATCGTACATCATCATCCTTGTCGGTTAGCAGATCGACCCTCTGATCCCGTAGCCACGTTGGCTCTCAAGAGGGGGCGCCCCTCCAGCCAAGCGCGGATCCCTCTCCGGCGTGCCAGCGGGGGCGGCCATCTGTGCCCCAGGTTACACTGCCTCGCGCTCTTGCCTTCGGCACCCGAAGCACAACCAACCGCAGATCCTACTTCATTCCCCGGGAAGGCAAACTGTGGCGGCTACTGATTTTGTTTTCTGGTACTGTTGCTCGAGCAAAGAGCTGATCATCCTGCATCAACCGCCGTTCGTCGAAACTCCTTTTCTTTTACTCCCCCCATCTTTTTGTCCTTCCCATGCCGTCGCCTTCCCTCCCTCCCTCCCTCCTTCCCCGAATCTCTTTCTCCTCCTGGGAATGCATGCGCTACCGTCACCAAGCATCTGCAAACCCAGGTTGTGAAAGCCTGGTGGTGGGTACAATCTTCAACGCCACCACACACTCAAAACACGACAACACGGTAGGTGCCGGATCAAATTCTTGACTGTTTTTGCGTTTATGGCGTTGCCAGCGTTCTGTCGTGCGCTGCTTCGGGCCGCGAGTTATTGCAACCCGAAGCTTGCTGCAATATTCAGCATAAGCAGCTAGCGTTATCAATGTGTCATGCGCCACGTGCTTTGACGTCTTCCAAGAGAAAACGCCTGATGATGACAACTGCCAACTTCCCAACGTATGGGACGATGACTCCACCAACCAAGCCTGGAAAAGGCGGCCAGGGGGGACCCCTGTCCCGAGCAGAGCATGGTCCAGCATGGTGGAGGCCAGGCCAACCCGTTCTTGCGACGACGAAAGGACCCAAACAGCAAAAAGGCAGAGAGACAGCAGCTGTTTAGGGAAGCCCACCCTGGACTAGGAGGCGGCAGCCTAAACAGACTGTTGAGCAACAAATTTCTGCAGGCACTGCGCGGGCAGGCGCTGACGTGTTTTGATATTCTTGGGTGTCCCCCGGCTGTTCGCCATTGCGTTCGTTCGTGCCGTAGGCTGTGGCAGCCCATGGGCGCGCATGCTGGCTGATCAACTAGGCGAACCTACTTGGCGCACTGCTTGGCGCCACCTGGAGGCGTCACTCACAACAACCTGAAGGCGGATATTATTTCCACTCGCGCGAATTGCGTCAGGCAACACGCTTCGCACCCATTCTGTTCGGGGCTTCCCGGTTCGCTGGACGTACCTGCCGGTGGCGGGGTGGAGTGGGAGGCCGGGCTGGAACGTGGCTTCTTGCACGTCAGAACTGTCCGGCTTACGCGAGACACGACCCAACACAATCAACTGTCTGCGTCGGACTTGCGCAGATGCTGCCTCGAAGCCCGCGCGTCGCAAGACATTGGCATTGAATACCTTGGACAAAAACGTCGGCTGTATGTCGAGGGCGAATCTCAGGCGCTTGGCCTGGGAGCCGCTGAGTCTACGAAGGTCCGCCTTCGTGAAGCACCCCGCCAGCCGTGCGTATAGCAACTTGGACTCGACCAGTGGCTGAAACTCCAATGAACGACTTTTGAGCGGCAAAGATGAGCGTTTCCATACTTGCCGGAGGGCGCGGAAATCTGCAGCTGCCGCCCCGGCCCAGCGGGCCAACTCTCGGCCCATTCGGCCATCAGCTGACAACGAAAATCCAATGTAGACAATGCTGTCCTCGCTTTGCATGGTTTCCCCGTAGAAGCACACCTGCTGGCGCGTGTTCGCCTGCAGCAATTGGAACCTGGCGAAGTGCAGCTCGATGCCGCACGCGCTGCGTGCCCGCGCCGCAGCCTCCGAACACTGCTGGACGCGCACGGCCGCTGCGCCCAGAAGCAGCGATCCATCTGCGAAAACAATGTCGGCCAAACGCTTCTGCCGGTATGCATGCGCGGCGGGCCTGGGGAGCATGGCGACCGCATCCTCCATCAGTGCCGACATTCACGTTATGAATAATAACGGGCTTAGCGTGCACCCCTGCGAAACCCCAGATCGCTGTGGTCTCTCGTCCGATTGAATGCCGAAGTCCTCAACGAAAAACCTCCTGCTCATCATGATGTAACGAATGATGCGGACATAGACCGGAATGATTCCAAACGGCGCACGCGCGTGCAACAAACGCTCTGTGTGCACGCTGTCGAAGGCCTTGCGCCAGTCCAGTGCGAAGAAAGAAAACGACCCATTTTGCTGAGCGCGCGCAAGCTCAAGTTGCCTTCTCGCAATGAAGATGGCGTCTTCCGTGCAGCGCTGGCAACAACATCCGTATTGCGCAGGCCAGAGGCGGCTGTCCACTCCAGCGTGTAGAAAGCGCTGCTTCAGCATGCTGGCGAACAAGCGATAAGCAACTGATATTAAGCATATTGGTCTGTAGTTGTCCATGCAAGATGGGCATTTCGTTTTGGAAACCATTGATACCCGTGCTGCCACCCAGTCGTCCGGGAGCGCTTCTGAAACTAAGCATTCATTCGTGACGTCCAGGAAAGGTTGCAGGCACTGGCCGCCCGCGGAGGCCAAGACCTTGTAGATTTCGACGGGGATGTCTTTCTCCTTCGCACTCATGCCAACTGACATGCGGGCGATGGCCCTCCGGAGTTCTTTATGCGTGAAGTTGGCCTCGACAATATCCAGCTGTTGTTGGGCGTGTTCGGAAGATTCCGGCAAGGCGGTCACGTGTCGAGCTTTCCGCAGCATCTCTTCCAAAAAGTCCGCGAACGCCCCCTGCGCTCCTCAGTGCCAACTGCTTCCCCAGAATGGCGTTCCAATCGAGTCTGTCGAAGGCGCCTCCCGTGCCTCAGTGGGCGGGGCGAATCCCACGAGCCGTCGGCACCAAGCCTCTGGAGCCAAGATGCTCGATCTCGGCGCGCAGACTTCTTGATGGCTTTGGCAATCCTCTTTTAGACTTCCCAATCGGGAGCGTTGTTCGCCATTGGCGGCGCGCGAAAGAGGGTGCCGCGACGGGAGCGACCTTCTGAGAGTGGCAGAAGGGCTTCTCAGAACCCTCCCTGGACGCCCAGGAAGGCTCGGACCCCAAACCTCGAACCCTGAATCCTCGAGCCGTCGACCCTCGAGCCCCTTCCCCTCCTGCGCGCCGCCGATGACGGGTACGCTCCGTCTCCCGATTCACCAGCAACCGCGACTTGGGGAGCTGTAGTCCTTCCGCCCTGGAGGAACCCATCGGCTTCGACGCCGACCTCGACACGCGAAGTCTTGCTATTTCCCCAGACGTCCTGTGGTAATGGGTCCCGGTTTTGAAGAGACAGCGCCCCGCGTTTTCTTTCCCTCTCCTTTTTCCTCCTCCTCCTCCTCCTCTTCCTCCTCCCCCTTGTACCTCCACCTATCCCTGCCCCTGCTCTCCGCATGTCCACCATTTCGGCACACCCCTCACACTTTTCCTGGCCCCATAGGGAGCTCAACCGAAGGTCCCAGCGGCAGCGTCCGCAGAGCGCACTCGCACCCAACTCAGCACACCCCTCGCACGCTTCGTGGCCCTATAAGGAGCTCCACTGCGGGGCCCAGCGGCAACGTCCGCATGGCGTACCCGCACCCAAATCGGCACACCCTATACACGTTCCGTGGCCCCATAAAGAGCTCCACGGAAGGCCCCAGCGGCAACGTCCGCATGGCGTACCCGCACCGACTATCACACGTTTCGTGGCCCCATACGGGGCTCCACCGAAGGCCCTCGCCTGCACGCAATACTTGCAGCTGCATGCGGTTTGGTCCGTCGCCAAGATTATTTCAATACGCGGTCCCCGGAGATCCCGACCCTTTTCTCAAGACAATGTTCCATTCCGGCTTGTTGTCTGACGGCCCCAGTGCCTGGCGACGCCGTGATCCTTTCACGACGCGGCAGTGACCTCGCGCGGTGCTCGTTTCACGACGCCAGCCCCGGCAAATCATCTCGCGCCGTGATCGTTTCACGACGCGAGCATGTCTGGGGATGGGTCCCCCAGAGGGGGGCGAGGCCCACGGTGACCATGACCAAGACTAAACGCGAAAACGTCGGTGCCGATCTTGGTCTTCGTCCATCTTGGTCACCGTCGACTCGTAGATCATCCTCGCGAGTCGGCGTTTGCCGCCATGGAGCATGACCAACATCGGCGTCGACAAGATCCCGCGACATCTTGATCATGGTCAGCGTGTTTCTTCCCTGGGCCAAAGGCTTCGAAGCCGATGGGTTCCCCAGAGAGCGGATGGTCATAACTCTGGTCTGGTCTTGGGCGGCTGTTCGGGACGATCGGGGCACCCTGGCACGCTCTCGGCATCTCACAGCTGCTGAAGGGCATCCTGGGGCTGGAAAGCCTCCGAGAGCCGACGAAACGGTCCAAAACCCTAAACCTCGACCCCCCGCCCGCCTTGGCCCCCCCCTCCCTGACGATGCTCCTGGTATGAGGCACGGGAAGCGGGGACCAGCGCCGATCCAAGAAATCTTGGGAGCTCTGACAGATTATGCTTATAGATTATGCGTATGTCAGGGTGAGGGGGCCGAACGTCATTCATTGTACCTGGGTGCGTGGCTGAATGAGGAATTCGTAGTGAGAATTATGTTTGTTGCGTTGTTGTTGAATGTTAAATACTAAACGCTCATTATTGTTGGACCCCCCGCAGGCGCTTTGGCGCTCTCGCCTCGGCGCTGGCTACACTTTCATTGAACATGAGGCTCACGCTCGAGCGGTTTGGGGGGGCGCCAAAGCCGCCCCCCCAACAACAATAACGCTCCCGCTCGAGACTTCCTCCTTTTTTGCTCAGGGCCGGTGCTCTTGCTCGCCGCCGAAGGCAGCCGTTCCCATAAAACCAGCGCTACCGCTCTAAACTTCCTCCCGTTTTACCTTGGACTGGCGCGCTACTCTTTCTCTGATCGGCGCCGCCCCCAACAACATCAACGCTCCCGCTCGAGACTTCCTCCCTTTTTCCCAACCGTCCTGTGGTGTTGGGTCCTCGTTTTGAAGAGACGGTGCCCCGCGTTCCTCTCCTTCCTTCCTCCCTCCTCCTCCTCCTCCCCCCATCCCATCATTAGCATCATCACGATTCATCATCCTCATCCTCATCCTCATCCTCATCCTCATCCTCATCCTCATCCTCATCCTCATCATCCAATCATCATCATCATCATCATCATCATCATCATCATCATCATCATCATCATCATCATCATCATCATCATCATCATCATCATCGTCACCCACACCCAATTCGGCACACCCCTCACACGTTTCGTGGCCCCATAGGGAGCTCCACCGAAGGCCCCAGGGCTGCCGCCCGCATGCGTCCCCTACAACACCCCTCACACGTTTCGTGGCCCCATAGGGAGCTCCACCGAAGGCCCCAGGGCTGCCGCCCGCATGCGTCCCCTACACCCATTTCGGCACACCCCTCACACGTTTCGTGGCCCTATAGGGAGCTCCACCGAAGGCCCCAGGGTTGCCGCCCGCATGCGTCCCTACACTCATGTCGGCAAACCCCTCACACGCTTCGTGGCCCCATAGGGAGCTCCACCGAAGGCTCCAGGGTTGCCGCCCGCATGCGTCCCCTACACCCATTTCGGCACACCCCTCAAACGTTTCGTGGCTCCATAGTGAGCTCCACCGAAGGCCCCAGTGCTGCCGCCCGCATGCGTCCCCTACACCCATTTCTGCACACCCCCTCACA
>CAUYUJ010014238.1:92500-121620 GCA_963575745.1 Prorocentrum cordatum | reverse complement strand
GCGGTGGCCGCGACGACGGCGGCTCGAGGCGGCGGGGCGGCGGCGCGCACCGGTGGGCCACACGGCCGAGGCGGCTGCCTGGCGCCCAGCCGCTGCCGCTGCGCGCCAGGGGGCAGCAGCCGCCGGCCTGGCGGCGCGGCTGGCTGGGGCGGCGCTGCAACCGGAGCGTGGCCACGAGATCGGGTGTGCGGCAAGCCAATGACGAAGCCAGGGCGAGGACACGTTCGGGTGAGGATCAGTCGAGTATCTCTGAGATCCAACAGCTCTGGAGGACGTCTTGGGCGCCGCGGACTTCTCGGAGCGTTCCGGAACGCTCTGAGAGCGCTCCAGAAGGCTCTGCAACGGATTTATCCTCGTCCCAGCCCCGTGCAATGGGCAGGCATGACCTGGATCAGATTGCGGATCCTGATCGGAAGCGGATCGGATCGCCATCGGATCGTTCCGAATCGGATCGAGAAAGGATCGTCGCGCCTGGCTGCGGTTGGCCCCGGCCGATGCTGGTGAGTCGAACCGAATCGAACCCAATCGAAATCGCGGCCGCAGGCGACGAATCGAATCGCATCGAATCGGGTCGTAGTTGGCCTTGGAAGGGGGCGAGGGCGAGGGGGAGTCGCATCATGGCCCGAGGCATGTGCGCGTACGACTGGGGGCCGAGGAACATGGAGCCCACGAGGGTTCCAAGATGGCCCAGAAGCGACACAAGAGGGCTCCAAATCTTGTGGATGCCATGACAATGGACACTCTAACAACACTATCATTGAATTAAATATGCGTTTAACATGTGTAAAACATGTTATGAACATGTTTCGCACATGTTTGAATAAATATTTCCAACATGTTTGAACCATGTTTTCGACATCTGGAAATTATTTGGCAACATGCTTCCTCTCCATTGATCGTCCTCCACGACCCAAGTCGGTCAAAGGAAGCCCGCAGACGGCCCCCAATGCAACCGAGAGGGCCCAGAGAGCCCCCCAAGACGGACTCTGGAAGTGCCCAGATGGCGCTCTCATACAGTGTAGACTTATCATGTTCCAACCTACTTTAGCTTTGATCACCAGAGAGAATTTCGAGCACCAGAAAAGTACCCCAAAACTCAGAAAAGATTTCACGTGTCGGACCCGGAGTTACACTCGTCCGACACGGTTTCGACACTGTTTCGACACTATTTCGACACTTTTCCGGGTGCTCGAAATTATTTCTGGCATGTGGTCCTCAAGTACGATGGGAGCAACATAAGTGTAGACCAGTCCACAAGAAACCTTCCACAAGACACCCAACCCTGAGACCCCAGGACGTCCATTGATTTTTGGCTGTGGGTACGTCACCACGCTCTCCATAGCAGACCCAGCGAAACCCAAGAAACCCAGGGCACCCTGGAGGCAAGCAGGGTGTTTCTTGGCGTGAGCCCCCACTGTGCAGCCCCAGGAGCCCCCAAAAAAGCCTCGGAGGCGCCCCCGAGATGCTGCCAAGAGGCCCCAAAAGACTCCCAAAAGGCACCCACAGGCCCCCAGGGCCTTCGAGAGGCCCGAGGCGTCACTTGAGCAGGGACCGACCGTCCCGGCATTCCTATAGGCCATGTTCATAAAATACAACATGCTCTAATAACAAAACACTGGTCTTAGAACATCAAGCCAATGTGTAAAACACTGTCTCAGCCAAAACTGTTCTGAGAGCATTTCGTGCAAACCACAAGAGATTTACGAGACCAGGAATTGGTAGGCCTATCGGCAAATCGAGATTATTCGCCACTGCTTGGTTCACACGTTCCAGCCTCTCATGCCTTCTCGAATAATCGCAACCAAGAATGCTGCGTTGGCACGGTAGCGTAATAGCCGGAGGCAGCTGCATAAACTGTGTGCCAATGAGGTTTTGCTTATAGCTTGCCTTGTTACGTTTCACATCTGCCAGTGGGTTTTTACTTCGGACTTGCGGGTAAGCGTAAATGCAGAAAGCGGAGTCCTGGGCTTTTCCGTATGAGCTGTCGCTTCACCACGTGACCCCCAGCACTCCCCCGACCTTTTTCCCGAGACTGTTCTTTCTCTAATGATCTTTTGATGATTCCGGGGCCTGGCAGGAGCTCCCCGAGGCCGAAAATTGCCAAGAACATTCCGACATGTGTTTGTGCACGACGCGTGACGAGAGGAGGTACAGCCGGCCCGTATCATAAGGATGCGCGATAAGGATGCAAGGGCCTTGGACGCCCATGTCGAAGCTTTTCGAGCGCGGCGCGGCCAACGAAAGTGGCCAAGGATGGACCGAGGAGACAAGGATGCAAGGGTACCCTTTGGAAAGTTGCCCATCCTTACGATGCGGGCCGACTGTAGTGGGAGCCACCAGGTGCATATGCAGGGCATGGCTTCGGCGCCCTGGAGGGGGGGGCGCTGGCCACCACGACTAGCCAGCCCGCAGGAACTCGAACATCCTCCGATATGATGTTCATGAAATCCGCAGCCCCAGGGCTCCCCCGACTGATTCCACGGGCTTGGTTGTGCGTCACCGATGCACGTTTGATGGCCCCAGAGTTACGTTGTTCCCATCGTAATGAAGTACTGAAGGACCATATTCCAGACAGACTTGCGAGCACCCAGAGAAGTATCGAAACAGTGTCTGCCCGACACGCTGGCGGGGTGCCAAACGAGCCTCGCCTCCCAAGGCCCGACGCGTGAAAACTCTCTGGTCTCGATGCTCTCTTTGTGCTCGAAATTCTTCCTGGTGGTCAAGGCTAAAATGGGTCGGAACATCTTAATCCCAGAGCCCGAAAGCAGCCGTCAAAGGCCGAAGTGAAGGGAGAGCGACGCGATCGCAATACAAGATCGCAGGAGGCCCGGCCACTTGGCCGCCGTCACCGTCCTGGGGGACGGCGACGGCGCAAGAGCGACGAGGAGCCAAATCGGCGGTCCAAAGATGAGATACGGTCCTGAGGGATGGGCCCCCAACGGAGTGCCCAAAGCATAATGGAAAGCCAACCCTCGGATTCCTTCGTATGCTCAGGGCCCCCTATCCCTCAGGGCCCGATCTTTGAACCGCCGACCCAAGGTCGCGCGCCGCGGGGGGTGGGGGGGGCGGGACATCAAACGACGCCACCAACGGCCGACGGACAAGCGGCGGAAGCGGCATCGAACCTTTGCTCCGGAGGCCGCAAATCCTCTGCGGCGTGGACCCTCAAGGATAGAAGAAAAGAAAACGGTAACACTGACCAAGACTGAGCGCAGAACCGTCGGTGACGATCTCAATCATCGTCCCTCTGGGTCATCGTCAATTCGTGGATCGTCCTCGCGAATCGGCGACGGCTGGCATGGACCATGATTTGAGCAGGGACAGACCGTCCCATCTTTCCTATCGGCCTACCACGATACTTTCTTAGAGCGCAGAAAAATCTAAGAACAAAGACAATGTTCTTAGAACATCAACCCAATGTGTTAAACAGCGACAGCCCCAGCCAGACATGTTCTAAGGACACTTCGTGCAGACCGCAAAAGATTATTATAACATTCTTTGTTAGGCCTATAGACGATCCAGGACGCTTCGCCACTGCTTGACTGACGAAGACCGGCATCGACCACATTCTGGGGCGTCTTGGCCATCTTCCCTCGACAGGCTGTGGCCACCTGCCTCGACTGCTTCTGCTTCGTTGACCCTCCTGAGGCTAGGGAGCCAGCCTCCAGAGGCAGGAAACGTCCAACAGCCTGCAGTCACGTTTTCTGCACCCCTCGTCCTGGGGACGGCGACGTCGCGACGCTTTGAATTCGAAGGGGAGCCAGCGGGACGCAGACGCCGAGCAGACCCAACGTCCAGTCGGCATGCGCTGGCAGCAGCCGGCGACCCAGACGATTCGACTGCGCTGCTGGGGCACAGACCGAAGGGTGATTGGGAAGCCGCTGTGCGAGCGTGCTGACACCATGCTGATCCCGTTGTCCCTCGGGGCTAGACAAACCGCCCTTTAGTAAAACGTGGTGTAGTGAAAACGACCTGAGGCCCAAACCTGGCGGGCGCAAAAGTGGAAAATAACGGCCACGGCGCCCTCTCGAGAACCGAAAACGGACAATTCACTAATCGACGTGTCACTGTCGGGGGTTCTGTCCACTCCCGAGTCCCACTCTCGAGTGCCGCCCGGGGCGCGCGGTGGACCTGCTTTGCCCGCTCGGCCCTGAAGGGACGGCGGCGTCGGCCCGAGACGATCGGGGCCGGGATCGCGCGCACCGAGACGCGGCCGGCGATCGAGGCGCCGGAAGGGCCCCGGCCGCTGGCGACGGCGGGCGCTCTCCACGCCGACGACGCCATCGCGAAAAATACGCCGACCTGATGGGCCCCCGGCAGGCGGCGGGCGGAGGGGGGCGCAGCGAAAGTCCCCAGATCTATGAGGTTCCAGTCTGCTTCCGCCTGGATCGCCAGAAAGACGTTCGAGCACCAGCAGAACAGTACCCCCAAAACTCAAGGGTTTGCACGTGTTGGACCCTGGGGGATGTGGTCCTCAGGTGTGATGGGAGCAACAAAACCCCAAGCCTTCTGCATGGCTCCTTCTGTCGCGGCCCCCTTGTTCTGAGTTTCGGCCCCTGGTGCCTGCTGTCGGCTCTCGGGCCCCAGGGCCGTCAGAGTGGGACTCCGGGCGCAACGCTACCCCCGGGGGAAGCGGTCGGAAACTTCGGGGTTAGGGACTGAAGCGCTGATCATCGGAGGATGTCTGGGTCTCTGCCCTGCTCTGACGCCGCGGACGAGGCGGGAGGGGAAGGGGCAGGGGGCGCGTTGAAAGAAGAAGAGGGGTCCATGAGATCTGAGATCTGGGATACGTCATGGCCAAAGCCATGCTATTCCCCCCCAGTCCTCACCCCCGCTCCTGTCCTGGACGCCCCTGGAACGCATAAGAACCAAGAGAGGTTTGGGTCTCACGAACTAGCTCACCCTTTAGGTTCGAGGGCAACCAGATCCAGAAGGTGGCATCTGGAAGGCCATCCCACGACCGCCCCACCACTATGAACAAAAATGCATCAACTTACCTGTTCGGAGCTCCGCGCGGATTTCATGGATCTGCGCTGGGGCCCCCTCCCTAGCGTCAGGGGCGGCGCTGGAAGCTCCGCCAGGGGGATCCTGCGCAGATCCAAAAAGTCCGCTCAGACCTCTGACAGTTCATGCTTATGTAGTTTTCGTCCTCGTGACCCACAAGGAAGTCAGCTGGAAGGGGGTGGTGCAGTAGATTGGGGGCAATTGCATTGCACATCTACAACGACAGAGAACTGTATTGCATCGTATTGCAACTAATGTATTGCACGCGAACATCCAGCAATACCTTTTGCGCACCGGCATGTGTTGCACACCCCAAATCGATTGCAGCCCAGCAAATGCATTGCAAACATAATCTGCTGCACCACCCCCTTTTTTTCGCTGGACACCCTTGTGGGTCAACCAGATCTCGGTTCCTCGATACCCGCGCGGACTGGAACACTTTGGGCCCAGACATCCAGACAACGTCTTGAACAACCTCATGGCTAATGCTCCCGCGGCTATCTCGGCGGTGGACAAACCTCCATTTAGTCTTTAGTGAACCTCCCTTTAGTGCAAACGGCCTAAGGCCGAAACCGACGGGCCTGGACCCGCAAAAATGACGGCCGCGACGCCCTCTCGCGAACCGAAAACGACCAATTCACTAATCGACGTGTCAGGGTACAGTCGGACTCGAGTGGACAGGACACGCGAGACGACAAAAGACCCTTCCGAGGGCCACGCTGCCACAGAAATGCAGGAGGCACGGGTCGCGAGACACAGGACACGAGGCAAGCCTTGATCTGGCAGGGTCGACCTACTAATCCGGGCCGACTGTAATCGACGTGTCAGGGTAGGAGGCCTGTCCACCCCCGACTATCGGCCTCCGAGGGCCCTCCTCGCGCTCTGCGGACACCAGCACACACGGCCCGGGAGGAAGCGCCTGCCCCGAGGTGGGGGGCCTCGGGACTTCCCGGGGGGGCGCCCTGGAAGCGAACAATTTTCCTTCTCGGCCTCCGGCAACCTGCTTGCAGGGAGGAGCAGACTCGTGGAGTCCGAACCGCCCGTCCAAGAGACGTTGCCGTGGTCAGGGGAGGAGGTCTACAGTCGGACTCGATTGGACAGGACACGCGAGAGGACACGAGACCCTTCCGAGGGCCGCATTGCCGCAGGAATGTAGTGAGGAAACATGGGTAGCGAGACACAGGACACGAGGGTACCCTTGACTTGGCAGGGTCGACCTACTAATCCGGGCCGACTGTTAGGGGGCCATATGCGAACCCTACCCCTACCCCCCACGGTTTCTGAGGGGGAGGGTGGGGCTCACTTGGCTCGGGAGATCCCGAGCGAAGTGAACACCACCCTCCCCCTCAGAAACCGTGGGGGGTAGGGGTCGGGTTCGCATGTTAAAACGACGCGAAGATCGGGACAAAATCGGATCGAGATAACTCGAAATGAGGATGTGTTGGGCGCCGCGGCCGCTCCAGAGCGTTCCGGAACGCTCTGAGAGCGCTCTGGAGCGCTCTGGAGCGATTTATCCCGATCCTAGCCCTGTTTTACATGTGGCCCCCTACCTGTATCTCCGAGAGGGGCGCGCAGGAGGAAGGGGGGGCGGGGGGCGACGAACCCGCCGCCCCGGCGCCGCCCCGCCCCGGGGGGGCGGCGCCAGGGCCGGAAGGCGCCGAGGCGGGGCCGGCCGTGGCGGCAAGAGACGCCTCCCTGGATCTGTGGATGCCACGACAGTGGACACTCTGACAATCCTAGCTAGCATTGAATCAAACCTGTGTTTAAAATGTGGAAAACATGTTCAAACAATGTTTCAAACATATGTCTTTAACATCTTTATAAACCATGTTTGAAATATCCTTCAGACCTCTGGAAATCGTTTGGCAGCATGCTTCCTCTGCATTTATCGACCTCCATAACCCTGTAGGCACCGAGGATGCCCCAAAGCGTATGCATCGGCGGCGAGCTCCGGGGAGTCTGGGGGGGCGGGGAAGCGAGAGGGAGAAGGCCTTCTCGGAAGGCTCGGAAGCCCCCCGGCCTTCCGAGGAGTCTCCCGGGCCTGCCCCGAGAGCACAGGAGGGCGTGCCAGAGGGCCCGAGCTCCTCCGAGAAGCCCCGCCGCCTTCCGAGAAGGCCCTCTCCTTCTCACCTCCCGCCTCGCGCGCTGCCGAACTGAGGACCCGATCCTGGATCCTCGATGCCCTGGAGCAGGAAGCAACTACTGGTAGATTTTCTTAAGGCGGATTAAGCCCCATTGCGGGGCTGTTACGCCGGGAGTAAGCGGGATCAAGCGGGATTTCGCCGGATTGAGCCGGCCTTCGGAACAGGGCGAAATCAGAATTTGACCTCCCAGGAGTTGCATCCGAGCCTGGGTGTCCTGGAGGACCCATCCAGACCTCCTGCTGTCCTGGATATGCTCGGCCCTCGTCGCCTCGCTCCTCGGTCCTGCTGTCCCGGCGCCGCTATCCGCGCGGGGCCCCAACGCCAGGGGGGCCGATCTCCGAGGGCTCCTTTTTTATGCATGGGGCAGTGGATGTGGATATGCGTGATAAAGGACACGTGTGACTAACAAAAAACATAATATGGTGTGATACCAAACGCAATGATAAGACAACCAATTGTGATACACAGCTGTGTGTCATGACACTTGTTTCTTATCATGCCTGTGCTTTAAGACTTGTTGTGTATCACACTTGTTTTTCATGCCAGTGTTTGTCATGCTTCTCACACTTGTGTTGATCAACCACAAAGGGACCCTAACCCTTTGGGAGGGGACCTAAGTTAGGAGGGCCAGAACACCTGGGATACAGGGTCTTGCTCTGCGAATGCACCGATTCAAGCCGCCCAGAATCATGATACCGAGTGCGAGGACGGGGACCTCCGTGGGGCCACGTCTTCATCGTGATATCAGGGCTAGGGGCTCTTTTGGTCTCGATGATGTGTGTGTGGGCCCCTGGGGGACCAAATTATTTCAACATCCACTGCCACCCGAGGTCCAGAAAGACCGGTTCCCCAGTGGTCGGCTACAACCAAGGAGTGACCCCGGAGCCAGATCATCTAAATATCCACTGCCGCCCGAGGTCCAGAAAGACCGGTTCCCCAGTGGTCGGCTGCAAGCAAGCGTGACCCTTGGGCCAGATTATTTCAAAATCCACCGCCGCCCAGGGTCCGAAAAGATCGCATCCCCACTGGGCGGATACGTCAAAAAGTGACCACGGGCAGGACCATGGTATGCGATGCGGCCATGGCGGCTTACGTGCGTGGGCCTGCGCTCCCGCACGCCCTGACAACCACGCACCAAACGTCACTCTGTCGAATACGTGTAACCGAAAGCGGTGGGTAGCCGCAGAATTCAGATCCCTAGAGGCCAACTGAATGTCTCACTCGATGGCGACTTGGCACGCGCGGAATGGGCACGGAACAAAGACGCACGATGCTCAACAACATATGTTGTCCCAAACCGGCAGCGGCCGTTGTCAAGCAAACGACCTGTTGCTGAAAGTGGACAACGTCCGCGGTAACACCTTCAACTAATCCGGTTCAAAATGGATAAGAATCGGAGAAATGATGCTGTCCAATCTGAGATTCGACACGCACTCCCACTGCAAACATCCCGCGAAAACTGAACCGTCAAAACCATGGGCGGACTCGCCAAAAAGCGCAGGCGAACCCGAATTATGGAGTACTTGAATCGCACGCTTCCCCGGAAGAATTGTTGTTGGTCGTCGTTCCAATTCTTCCCGTCCCCATTGCTACCGTTAAGTCGGGCCTGTCCCCCTACGGGGGGAATTTGGACGAAAAATAAAACAGTATTCCAAACATAATCAAAAGATGCTCAAGCATACTCAAAAAAAGTCCCCATACTATTTTGTGACATCTTTTATCTATTCTTCCTGTAGAGGGACAGGCCCGACCTAATACTACCGTACCGAATGACCTTCTCTGCGACCTGCTTCCCCCAAGCGAGACCCGGGCGCACGCGAGCCGTGCGGGCACCGGGGGCAAGGGGAGGCCCCCGCCGGGCTGAAAATTCTGCAGGGCGGGGGGGGGCGGGGAGAGGAGGCCGAGGAGGGAGGAGGAGCGAAGAGGGCAGGGGGAAAGGCGGGGCGGAAAGAGGAAGGAGGGGGATGGAGGAGGGCGGCGAAGGGGTTGAGAGGTGGCAGTGGGGCGTGCTCACAACACGGGAAAAGGAGGGACGGCGGGGGATCGAGGGGCCAAAGGCTTGAGCATCTGCGGGCGAGGGGAGGGAGGAAGAGGAGGAGGAGGAGCAGGAGGAGGAGGAGGACGAGGAGGAGGAGGATAATGGGAGGAGGGGGAGGAGGATGCGGAGGAGGAAGAGGAGGAGGAGGAGGAGTAGGACGACGACTGAACAATCATGGCGTTTTGCGATTTTTGTTGCGCCTCTGCACGCCTCCAAGGACCCCAGACATCCGTACAGCGGCGACCAACGAGCGACCGGTTCTACGATTCTACGAGAGGAGCAAGCAACCCCACCGCTGCCGACTCGAGGGGGCAGGCGGTGGCCGAAGCCGGGCTGCCCGCCCTTGCTGATGAAACGTCTCACAGATTCCCCGTCGCCATCCGCGCCTTGGACACCTCATGTCGGGCCAACGGCTCCTTTTCCACGTTCTCGGGGGGTGGTGCGACTCGTGCGGGCCCCCGCCTCACTCCAGTCTCCACAGGGCTGGTCGGTGGCTCTGATTACACAGGCATCGGTTTACGGAGCAGCGGCCCCGGAGATGGTCGGAGCTCAAAAACAAAGCGCGCCGCCGCGAAGCATGGTGCGAAACTCGCACACTATCTACTCTCGCGGTCCCACCAGCCCCGACGATAACATCAACGGCCATCAAAAGCCCACGACAAATCGTGCACACGTCAATGCAATTCCAGTCGACCCATCAGAGCACCCGCGTGATTGCGGCGTTCAAGTTTAACGCATGGCGGACAAACGTGTAGCGCGCCGACTGTCGGATGCGGAGTGGTTTCGAGCAGATGCCGCTGCCACCCGATGTGTCGCACCGTGGCTGTCGCTGTATCGCTCGGATGCGGCGCGCGTTGTCTCGCGGACTTCGCACGCCACCAATGCGAAACAGATGGACGGCGCCCAAGCTTGGGCAATCAAGACAAACGAAGGAAGACGGGCCCAGCCCGGTCGGCCTCGGAGTCACGGGATCCTCGAGGAGGGCCCCCATGTGCCCCGACGCATCATTTTCGGGCGCGGCCCAAGCAAACGACTTGCCGTTAGGAGCTCTAGCATCCCTTGCAAGTGTGGCTCAGTCGTGGTTCAGGCGCGGCGTAGGCGTAGTCAGGCGAGGTTCAGGCGAAGAGCGCCCAGGTGCAGTTCAGCCGTTGCGCGGGCACGATTCCAAGAAACGAGATACTAGCGAAAACTCTGGCATCCGTTTCGTGCGCAGCGCAAAACCAAAAACGACATCGCGCGCGCAGTCGCAGCGAAGGCGACTGCCCTCAATGGCGCTCGGGGGCCAACTGCCCTAACAACCGACGGCACATGTGGCCAATCGCGAGCCAATGCGTACCTGCAAAGATCTACGCAGAACCGCAGGCAGCGAGAGCGCGGGGAACCCTGTCGCGCCATGCGGGCAACGCCATGGCGACCTGAGCGCCTGTTGGGTTATACTGAAGTTTTTCTAATCGTCAGCGCTTACCTTGTTGCAGACCTGAACACGCCTTCCAATACATGCGATGCAAGATGCGAGAAACTCGAACTGTCCGAAGACAACGCATAGGCATGGCAAATTGCAAGTGAAGAGCGACATCTCATCTTCCGATTGAAGATTCAGACAACACCACAAGGCCATCCGTGTGCATTTAGACACGGCCCCATATGGAAGAATTTAACCTATCGCATGTGTAGGGTTTCAACAGAAAGGTCCGCACCCGCCGACCTGTTGGGGTTCCAGCCTCTAGAGCAGTCGTGAGCACAGGCGGGGGAAGCACGAATGGAGTGAGAAGCGAATCCCTGCTATTGGGCGCTTTCGGGTTTTCGTAGGGACCCTTCTGGACCGTCGTGAAGCCCTCTGGGGCGGTTTGGGGCCCTTGTGGGCTGTCTCGGGGGGCTGTGGCCGTCATGGGCGTGGGGCTCTGCTGGGGTCATCTTGGGGTTTTCTTGGGGTTCTCTTGGGGCCGTCTTGGGCCGCCTCGGGGCTCTCTTGGGCCGCCTTGGGCCTATACTGGGCCGTCGTGAATTGTCGTGGAACCATCTGAAGCCGTCTTGGAGCGCTCTTGGGCCTTCTTCGTCTTGGAGCGCTCTGGGGGCGTCTTGGAGCCGCATTGGAACTGGATAGAGCCGTGTGGGGCGCCCTGGGTGGTCGAAATTCGTTCGGTGGAAGGGGGTCCCCGGCCCTGTATGCATATGTATGTATATTTGCATATAGTTGAAAGATGGATGTGTACATATATTCAACAGAACTAATATGGGGCGATTGATACCCTGCCGTGCACATTGCATTGCAGTACATTGCGTTACATGGCATTTCTCTGAGTCGCATTGCACTGCATTGAATGTCCTCGCGTTGCGCTTGGATCACATCGCTTTGCGCAGTATTGCCTTGCTCTGAACTGTGCGCTGCACCGACATCGCTTGGATCGTGTCTTTGGCATGGTTAACACGAATTCTGGGGGAACGGTAATGTCTCGCATCGGATTGCACTGCGCTGATCTTTAGCACACCGCACCGCACAACACATAGCACACCATGCATGGCACGCCTTGAGAACGTTCACACAACTGAAGCTCGAGCCCAGGGGGAAAAGAGAAGGGGCGGGCCTTCTCAGAAGGCTCGGAAGTCCCCTGGCCGTCTGAAGTTGCCTAAGCCTTTCCTGAAGACACAGGGAACTTCTCTGAAGGCGCGAGGGCTTCTGAAAAGTCCCGCCGCCCTCTGAGAGGGCCTTCTCCTTCTCACTTCCCCCCCTCGCTCGCCGCTGAAACGGCGGGACGGCAAGGGCAGCGAAGTGACCTGTTTCTTGGCCGCCCACGCGCGCGAGACATTAGAATGGCGAGGCGGCCATCCAGTGGCGAAGAGACTAGCGTCAGGGGCAAGCGATCCAGCTGTATTCGAGAGAGAGAGAGGGAGAGAGAGAGAGAGAGAGAACGAGAGAACAACACATGAATACGTGATTCCATACATAATGCGTATGCGTATACGTCTGGGTACATATCTACATATGTATACATACATACAGATTATGTGTGCACGTAAACGTACATGTTCACGCACACACACATATGCATCTACTATACGCTGACATGTACAGCTAGGGCAGAGATGCAGGTGGGCAAGGAATTGACGAGACTGCACAAGTCGGTTCAAAGGGGAAGGATCAGCCAGGGAGGAACAAGAGGAGCGGCAAGGCTCGGGGGGGAGAGGACGCAGAGGGCTCGGCAGGGGAGCGTGCGGGGGGGGGGGGGGACGGCAGCAGACTCGGCAGAACTTTGATAGGTGGATCTCTCAAGCTCTCCGCCGCCTCTGGCGGTGTGCGTTGAGAGCAGGCAGGAACACCGCAAAACCACAGGAACGTGCGGCATTGACAGTGTAGCTCCGCACGCGTGACACATGTTAACGAGCAGGAACACAGCACGGCCCCAGGCGAGGACAGGACGAGGACAGGACCTGATTCGAGCGAGAAGACGCCACACATGGAGTGGAGAGAGAACGGGCAGGCATCCGATAGAGTGAATGGGGAGGGAGGCCAAGATGTGCGGGATGCCGGGGGGCACCCGCGAAAGCGAGCAGAAGGGATGGGGGAGAGGAGGCGCCCTCCCCCCCCCCTCTCCCCTCCTAGGCCTTCCCCAGATTCTCCTCCTCCGCCTTCTCGGCACAGTCCATTCCTCTCTCCAGCCCTCCCCCCATGCCCTCCCCTCCGTAGGACGGGGTGACTGTCCGTGAGACATGAAATTGAGAGAGAGAGAGAGCGAAGGTACAGATAGATGTGTATATATATAGAGAGAGAGAGAGAGAGAGAGAGTGAGAGAGAGAGAGAGAGAGAGATGGAGAGATCGAAGAGGGGCTACGTGGCGAGCCTCGGGCATGTCACGTCCGCCAGCCTCCTTACGGAGCCTCTGAGGCAAGAGGGGGCCGATCCAGAAGTCGTGTCTGGCAGAATCGGTACCCTGGGCTCGCCGCATCCTGCGCTCGAGCTCGGAGGGGAACCATTGCTCGCGTCGGGCTGGGGTGGCGACGGGGACGTCGGTAAAATACCGACGTCGCCTGGCTTGCCGACGAGACGACACCGCGAGGGACCTTGGCCCGTTTCTGGGAATCCAGAATCTCGAACCCCACCACCGAGCCCGCCCCCCCAACGAGACACACGGCGTCATCGTCCGACGGGGCTTTGCAGGACTCGCAGGGGGCCAAACGCTTGGGGGCCAAGCTGCGGAATACACGATGCGCCCATCTTCGATGCGGGTGCGCCCGCAAGGGCCCCCCCTGGGGTTACATCGTTCCCGAGTTTCCCTTTCTCGTCTGAGCGACCTCATTTTGATTGGGGGGGATCCCTGGGACTGTGAGCGAACATCGCCCGATCGCCGTCGTCGTCGCCGCGGGCTCGTCGACGTCGCCGTCGATGTTGTCTCCGTCGTCGGCCTCCTCCTCCTCCTCCTCCTCATCCTCGTCGTCGCCAACGCGGGCTCGTCGTTGGCCTCGTCGTCGTAGTCGTGGTCGCCGCCGTCGGCCTCGTCGACGTCGACATCGTCTCCGTCGTCGGCCTCCTCGTCGTCGTCGTCGTAGTCGTCGTGGTCGTCGTCACCGTCGTCGTCGTCGTCGACGTCGTCGTCGGCGTCGTGGTCGTGGTCGTCGCCCCTTCGACATCCGCACGCAATCGGTCCCAAGGACCCCCTCCTCGGGGGTCTGGCCTCGCCAATCTGTTTCGAGCCACGTGCCGCAGCGACGACGGACACCCCAAGATACGCCCATGCACCCCCCCGCCCCCGAGGCGAAGACGCCGACGCCGTCGTTGCCAGAGGGGCCCAGGGAAGCAAAACAAATCGACACATATTCCAGGATTCCATATACTTTCTCAGGTTTTCTGGATTTCCCTCTTCCCCTCCGATGACCATCCTTCCCAGATTCCCATGAAATTCAGCGTTTGGCTGTGTTTGCACAGGTTTGTTCCTCCTGAATTGCCTGGTCCTCCACGCGGGCGACTGAGGCCCACGAGTATCCGCAGGGTCACAAAGGCAACTGCCTACCCACCAAAATCTAATCCAACCTCGAATCGCGTCCTCGTGGTCGACGACCCGCCCAAGTCCTACCGAAACGGCCCCCAGTGTGCGAGGCGGAGATTGATCCAGAACCGCCGCCCGGGGGGGGGCGACCTCCGGGAACCATGGCAAGCGGTGGGCATGGCCATACGTATTTGGCCCCCCCTTCAGGGTCCCAACACATCCATCTCGACCGCCTGCCCCGACAGAGCCCGACCTCGAACCACGTCGTGGCCATCGCTGAGAGAGAACGGCAAGGGGGGCTGGCGCAGGGGGAGGCGCAGGCTGGGCGGTAAGGGGGGTCGAGGCGTTTCCTCTCAGCCTATCCCCCCGCTGGCGTTGCCCCCGAATGTCCACCGCCTGCCCCCCAGACATCCAGCCTCGAACCGTGCAGTCGTCGTCGCCGCCGCGCTCAAACTCCGTTGCAGTCAGGCAGCCTCCCCTGCCCACAAGGGGGAGGAGTAGGGGAGGAGGAGAGGATGGAGGGAGGAGGGGGAGGGGGAGGGGGGAGGAGGAGGAGGAGGAGGAGGAGGAGGAGGAGGAGGAGGAGGAGGAGGAGGAGGAGGAGGAGGAGGAGGAGGAGGAGGAGGAGGAAGGGGGAGGAGGAGGAGAAAAGATCCCCAAACGACCATGTAACAGCATCGGAGTATACACAGCCCCATATATATATATATATACACTACACGACCACTCTTCGGGTGATAAGGAGGTTGTGGGGGGGAGAAGGGGGAAACAACATCTGACTCACTCGATATCACTATCGATCTCACTCAACGGGACACCACAGGACACCACGGGACACTTGTCGATCTCACTATCGATCTCACTCAACGGGACACCACGGGCCACCACGGGACACCGCGGGACACCGCGGGACACCTCCCGATCTCACTATCGATATCAATATCGATCTCACAAAACGGGACATCATAGGACACCACGGGACAGCACGGGACACCACATCGATCTCATTGTCGATCTCACCATCGATCTCACTCAACGGGACACCACGGGACACCACGAGCCACCACGGGACACCGCGGGATACCTCTCGATCTACCTATCTGTCTCACTATCGAGCTCACTTAACGGGACACCATAGGACACCACGGGACACCACATCGATTTCACTATCGATCTCACTTCACGGGACAACGCAGGACACCACGGGACACCTGTCGATCTCATTATCGATCTCATTTTTTGGGACACCACGGGACACATCGGGGCACCACATCGATCTCACTATCGATCTCACTATCGACCTCACTCAACGGGACACCACGGGACACCACGGGACCCCGCGGGACACCGCGAGCCACCGCCAGACGGACGGACGGACGGGGGAGAATCACTTGTCTTGACTTCACCCTAGCAACAGCGGGCAGCACGGGACACCACGGGACCCCGCGGGACACCGCCAGGGCCACCGCCGGACGGACAGACGGGAGGGAATCATTTGTCTCGACTTCGCCCTAGCAACGGCGGACACCACGGGACACCACGACACACCGCTAGGGCCACCGCCGGACGAACGGACGGAGGAGAATCATTTGTCTTGACTTTGCCCTAGCAATGGCGGACACCACGGGACACCACGGGACACCACGGGACACCGCGGGACATCGCTGGGGCCACCGCCGGACGGACGGACGGACGAGAAACATTTGTCTTGACTTCGCCCTAGCAACGGCGGGTTCATTCCTCTCGCGCGCCCACGCAACTTCGCCTCGCTCGCACGCACGAGACGAACGAAACGAAACGGTTTCCCGGTTGGGGGTCTCAGTTCCACTGCGATCTCACCCCCCAACCTCCGATATGTAGAAGTGGAAGTGTATATAAGTTTATCAATGAGGATTAGTATACCGAAGCCCTTCTTGAACGATAATACGACATGGTACAGGTGGTCTTCATAGAAGACCGCGCCCCCTGGGGCCGAGACCCCCCCTCTCACCTCCGCCGCCTCCTCGCCCACGCCCTCCTCACCCTCCTCTGCCTCCTTCGTGCTCATCTGCTTCCTCCGCCTCCTCGCCCTCGCTCTCCTCCACCTCCTTCTCGCATGTCGCCCTCCTCCTCCTCCTCCTCCTGGTCCTCTTCCTCCACCACCTCTTCCTCATCTACGTGCTTCCTGCGCCTTCTTGCCCTCGCCCTCCTTACCCTGTCGATGTGCGTCGTCGTCGTCGCCATCGAGTCCATAATTAGGCAACCACATATCACATACGAACCCTACCCCCGCAAGTTAGATTTCTGAAAAAACGTGGCTGAGGACCAGAACTCGGGGGATATCTGCAGCCAAATGACCCCAGCGGGGATGCCCCACAACCCGTCGGGGATTTACTGACCAAGGTCAATTCAGACCCGGGTCAATTCAGACCCGGGTCAATCAGGCCCTGCAAAATCCCCCAGGATCCTGCATCCAAGCTCGTGTCAGTGCAACCCTGGCTCTGCAGGATCCTGCAAATTCCAGCACTCTGACTGACCCCCTTGGCATTACCCTGAGGTCCGACGTACCAAAAAAAATTGCAACACCGCAACAATCAAGACTGGACCCCTGGACCCAATCTTGTTGCTTCAACTTTCCAACTCTGTGAGGGTCCCCGTGTGCGAAATCGAGCGAAAACGCCCAACTCGAGACGATTGAGCCGCCAGGATCTCGGGGTGACCACCGTCCCCTGCGCCCCGAAGCCTGGCGTCGAGTGGGCCTGCTGGGGTGGGGTTCGCCTGTCGCCGCAGAGAGGAGGAGGAGGAGGAGGAGGAGGAGGAGGAGGAGGAGGAGGAGGAGGAGGAGGAGGAGGAGGAGGAGGAGGAGCAGAAGGAGCAGGAGGAGGAGGAGGACGAGGAGGAGGAGGAAGAGGAGGAGGAGGGTGGCAGGAGGAGCAGGAGGAGCAGGAGGAGGAGGAGGAGGAGCAGGAGGAGGAGCAGGAGGAGGAGGAAGAAAGGAGGAGGAAAGGAGGAGGAAAAGAGGAGGAAAGGAGGACCGGACCCGCCCACCGCGAAGCGGCCTGACTTCTCTCTAGTGGGCTGCGCCAGCCACTCGCCTCCCCTCCGGGGGGGCCCGCGGCCAGGAGCTCGAAGGAAGGACCCTTCGCGTGCGCGAAGCCCCGGTCCGCATCTGAGACTGCGTGCTATCCGCCACCGTGCCGCGAGGCACGCGCAGGAGGGTCCTCGGATCCCCTGTAGCCCTCAGTTGAACCAGCCTCGAACGTATCCCTACCCCTCGTAGCCCTCACTCATCAGGATTGACGATCAATGGGTGGCGACACCGGAACCCGAACCCCCCACCAAGCATCGATCCTCTGGAATCGATGGGAGGCGGGGACAAGGTACCGATTTCGCCACGTGGTCGACGAATTCCGAACCCTAGTCCCGCCGCCCATCGATTTGCCTGAACCGTTGATCGGCGAAGGTCGGGTCTGGATTTCGCCAGCGATATGAGGGGGCCCGGACACAAAGTCTCAAACCTTTCGGGGCTCCGGCGCGTTCGGGGGCGTCTTTCCGCATGACACTTGTGGGCCCAAGAGGGCCCCAAAACCGGCCAAGAGGCCTCTGATCTACAGCCAAAGCACGGTGGCGGCATGGGCCGAAAGCCACTAGACCTGGCCCAGCACAGAAACGGAAAGAGCGCTTCAGAAACAGAAACCGAAATTACTCACACCACCGTTCGTACCGGGAGCCTTGGCGTTGAGTGCTTGTTGCGTCACCCCTCGCTCCTGGGAGCCTTGGTGTTCAGAAATAATTGCGTTGCCGCCCGTTCCTGAGCCTTGGCTGGGCCTTGGTGTCAGGAACTTGTTACGTCACCGCTCTCTGCTGGGAGCCTTGGTCTTATCAGCCTGTTTACGTCACCGTTCGCTCTTGGGAGCCTTGGTGTGAAGAGCTTTTTGCATAACCGATCGCTCTTTATTTGGCGACTCTGGGCCTTCTTGGGGGTCCTATTGGGGCCCTTTTCGAGCCCTTTGGGGGCCTCTTGGAGCTTCTTGGGGGGCTCTTGGGGCCTCCTGGGCGCGTCTTGGGGCGAAAGGCTAGACTTGTCGGTTCGTGGTCCCCCTCTTGGGCCGTCTTGGGGCCCTCTTGGGAGCCTCTTGGGCCGTCTTGGGGCGGTCTTGGGGGCCTCTTGGAGCGTCTTCAACGCAGTGAAAGCCGGAAAGCCGTGTATGCTAAACATGTACATTTTCCCATCAGAAATTCATGCTTTTGGCCTCTTGGTGCTCTTGGGACACCTCTTGGGGGCCTCTTGGGGCTTCTTGGGGGGCTGTGGGGGCCTCCCGGGAGCGCCTTGGGGCGATAGGCTAGACTTTTCGGTTCGTGGCCCCCCTCTTGGGGCCATCTTGCGGCCCTCTTGGGCCGTCTTGGGCGCCTCTAGGGCCGTCCGGGGGCCCCCTTGGGCCGTTTGGGGGGCCTCTTGGGAGCCTCTTGGGCCGTCTTAGGGCGGTCTTGGGGGCCTCTTGGGCCGTCGTCAACGCCGTGAAAGCCGAGAAGTCGCATATGCTAAAAATGTACGTTCCCCGATGGGAAATCGAAGATTCTGGCCTCTTGGGGCCCTCTTGGGACGCCCCTTGGGCGCCTCTTGGGAGCCTCTTGGGCCGTCTTGGGCTCTCTTGGAGCGCTCTTGGGCCGTCTTGGGGGGGAACCCGAAAAACATGCAAACACCCGAGGGAAAACCCGAAAACGGCCATTAGAGCCCATTCCCCCGGCCTACCCCCCTCCCTTCAAAGCTTCGCCCACACCACAACGTCATCACTCGTACCTCGCTCTTTCCGTTACCTGCTAGGCACGGGGACCGAACGCACAGCTTACTTTGGGATGAGGAGGGATCGCTGGCTTGCCCGTTCTTCCTCCTCTGACGTCGGCTTTCCCCGTGCCTTAGTTGCACTGGTGGGGGTCTTGGGGCCTTCTTGGGGCCGTCTGCCTGGCATTGTTCACCCGCGTGGACGTTCTAACCCGTCTGGCCGTTTTAACTCGCCTGGCCGCTTTAGCCTGCTTGGCAATTTTATCCCGCATGGCCGCGCAGACATCCTTGGCAATGATACCCCGCCTGGCCGTCTTAGCCCGCCAAGCCGTTTTAACTAGCCTGGCCGTTTCAACCCGCCTAGCCGTTGTAACCCGCCTGGCCGTTCTAGCACGCCTCGCTGTTTCAAACAGCCTGACCGTTTCAACCAACCTGGCCGCGTGAATCCGCCCGGCCGTTTAACTCGCCTGGCCGTTTGAACCTGCTTGGCCGTTTCAATCCGGCTGGCCGCATTAACCAGCTTGGCGAAACTTGGCCCTGTTGGGCAGTCTTGGGACACTCTCGGGCCGTCTTAGGGCCCTCTTGAACCGTCTTGGAGTCAGTTTGGGAGCCTCGTGAGCCGTCTTGGAGTGATACCAACGACGTCGATGAAATCGAACTGTTGCGAAGATATCCCAACCGAACTCACCATTTTGGGCAAGAGCGAGCCCTAGACGATGTCCACAACATCTCTGTGTTTGAGGATGTCCCCATTGAACCGCCATGTTGGCAAGACCGAGACCAAGACGACGTCGGCAACATCTAAGCGTTGTGAGAATGTCACTGGTGAAATCGCAATGTTGGGCAAGAGAGATATCGCTACCATCTCTTTTGAGTGAGGACGTCCATCGCGAATCCACCATTTTGGGCACAACCGTGACCAAAACGGCGTCGGCCACACTTCATTGTCATGAGGGTGTCCTTAACGGAATCGCCATCTTGGGCGAGATCAATATAGGCAACACCTCATTTGTGTGAGAATGCCTCTAGCAAAATCGCCATGTTGGGCTGAAGTAGAGCGTCTGAGAACCATATAATTGGGCTATGTTGGGCCGTCTCGAGGCCTTCAACGGGCGACCCCAATACAATTCAGTGTCAAGGATATCCCAGCGAAATCGCCAATTTGGCTACTAGATTCTGGATCAAGGCCTGCAACCCCTCAAACTCTCCCTAATTTCATTTCTGCCGGCTAACAAATCACGCGCTACGCGCGCTTTCCATCATCCCTGGGGCTCCGCCTGACCCCCTCACCCCCCGTCTAAATTCACTTCTTCCGGCTAACGGATCGCACGCTATGCGAGCGTTCTGTCATCCGCCGCCCCCTCAGAGCTTGCCACCGGGGTGCAAGGCGTGCCAGATAGTAGATCCCAAAAAGTGTGACAAAGCCCCTGACGCCTCCACCATGGCCAAGACGGCCTCCAAGATGCCTCCAATACGGCCAAGATATAGCCCAATATGGCCTCCGAGGTAGTCCCAAGACGCCTCCAAGATGGCCAAGCGGACCCCAAGACGGCCCAAGACTTCCTCCAGACGGACTGAGACCCCAAAGACGCCCTGGTATGGCTCCCAAAGGACCTCCAAGAGGCCAAAATCCGCCGACCTCTTGCGGTCATCGGCGTGTGAGATGCTTCTCCCTCCCCAAACCCCTCCCCCCGGGGCCCGGCCCGGTCGGTTTGGAGGGGGGGTGCGGCCGGCCCCGGCTGAACGCGCCACGGGCCTCACAACGGGCCATGAGGGCCCCGAGAGGCTCACAAGATGGTCCAAGAGGGCCTCGAGTTGCCGATGGATCGTTCCAAGACGCCCAATATGGCCCCCAGACGGCCCAAGAGGCCCCCGAGACGCCACAAGAGGCCCCCAAGAGGCGTCCCAAGAGGGCCCCCAGAGGCAAAAATCGTCCCATTCCCTTGAGGAAAAATATGATTTTCGCACATTCGCCTCGTGGGCTTTCACAACGTCCAATACGGCCCAAGAGGCCTCCAAGATCGCCCCAAGACGGCCCAGGAAACCCCCAAGAAGGCTTCAAGACGGCCCAAGAGGGCCCCAAGATGGCCCAAGAGGCCCCCAAGACGGCTCCAGGAGGGGGCCCAGACGGGGGACCCGAACAGAAATTTCTAGCTCTTGGCCCAAAGAAGTCTCCAGGAGACCCCAAGAGGCCCCCAAGAAGCCCCCAAGAGGCTCCGAGAAGCCCACCAGAGGCCCAAAAGAGGCTTCAAGAGGCCCCAAAACGGCCCCCCAAAGGCGTCAAAAGTGCTGCCAGGAGGCCCCCGAGAGACCTACAAGGAGCCCTCAAAGGAGTCGGCGGTGCGGCGTAAGCCTAAGAATCATATGTGTTTCTGTGAGGGCCGCAATGGCCCAAGAGGCCCCCAAGAAGGCCCCATAGACCTCGCAGACTGCCCTGAAGCTCCTCAAGAGGGACCCACGATTGCCCAGAGAGGGCCCCAAGACGGCCTCCGAAGGCCAAAGAACCTTAGAGGCCCCCAAGAAGTCCCAAGAGGCCCCCAAGAGGCCCCTCAGGGGCCCCTCAAGAGACCTCTTTTTCTTCCTCCTCCTCGGCCTCCTACTCCTCCCGCTCCTCCTAATTCCTCTTCCTCTTCAGAAGGTATTCCTCCAAGGGGTTCCACAGCGGCTGGGGGGAAAATATTGCCAAATAGCTTGGCCAGACTTCAGCCCAACGTTTGGCTGCATGGGGGCTCCCAAAAGGCAAGAGGTCGGCGGTGAGTCGCCGCAGGCGTCTTCGATAATATGTCGTGTCCGCAGACGGCAGGCAGAGGCCGCCGAAGCGCAGGAGCAGCGCCAGTGTCAGCTCAGTAGCAGTGACCAGACGGAGGAAGAACACCCGCACAAACACACATTGTTGGAACTCCGCGCGAGCTTCTCGGAGCAGCGCTGCGGTCCCCTCAGGCGCCGCCCCTGACGCCGAAGGGGGGGCCCAGCGCCGATCCAAGAAATCGCTGCGGAGCTCCAAAAGTGAATGTTTATGCCATTTGGGGCTCTCCGAAAGTGGTTAGGACCAGGTCGCGGGGGGCGCGCAACTAACATGCGAGCTCTGTGCGATGCTCAGTCTTCCTCCCCGTCGACGTCGAGAACGAAATCCTCGACTGCCTGGGGGGCGCGAGGGTTTTTAGGCGGTCAACCCTGCCTGCGGGCACGATTGCGACCTACGAGCCCAGAACAAGGAGCAATTTGACCAGACTGAATCATTGCAAGCTGGATTGAGCCCGAGTAAGCCAGATCTGTGCCAATGGCACGCCGGGGCCGACTGGCTCAACCTCACCTCCCTGGAGTTGCAACCCGGGCCCGAGAACATGAGTCATGAGGGATGCCTGGTGTACCGAGGCAGTACCCGCCATGTCACGCACATCTCGCAGATGCCCCAGCGCGACACGGGTGGACTGGGGTGCCCTCTATGATCCCCCGTGCACATTTTTGAGGGGGCCCAGGGACACACAAATAAATACACACAAATCCCAGGATTCCTCATGTTTCTCAATATTTTTGTTTTGGGGGGGGATTTTCGTATTCCCCCCCACTTCTTCCCCTATTTTCCCATATTTTCATGGGAGTCGACGATTAATTGTGTCTGTGTGCTTTTGTCCCTCCTGATTGGGGCCGTAGTACGCTGACTCCACTTCCCCTCCCTCCCTCCTCTCCTCCTTCCTCCGCCTCCTCCCAGCCCGAACTGGCGCGGGTGCGCATCGAGGTCACCCTCCTCGCCCACGGCCCCCAGCTCGGGGGTCGGATAAAAGGGTGGACAACAGGGGGGGGGGGGTCTGGCGAAGCAGCTCGCGTGCCCAGCTTTCCCGGCGCCGAGAGACGCCTGACGCGGCCATGCAGCGAGGAAAGCGCTCGGCGGCGGGGGCCGCAACAAGCTTCCACGCAGCGGGCTTCGCTGGCCCCTCCCTCTTTCCCAATCCCTCCCTTTCGTCCGACCCGAGCCTACCCTTCCTCCAGCCGGTCATCCAAGCCGCCCCAACCTCGACAAGCTGGCGCGGAAGGCTGCCGCGGCAAGCTGGTGCCCCCTCCACACAATGCCAAGACGAGCGAGAAGCAGGACCAGGGCGAGGGAGGACGGGTCTCCTCCTGCAGAGGAGCGGACAGCTGCATAAGCATAACTTGTTGGAGGTCCGCTGGCCCCCCCCTCTTCCTGGCGCGCGGAGCGCGCCAGGGGCGGCGCCAGAGGCGCCGCCAGGGAGGTCCATAGAGGCCTCCCAGATGGGGCTGGAGTAGCTGGGGTCGGAGGATCGCGCCACATCGTCGATGCATCATGGATGCATCATCGATGCATCATCGATACCTCGGCGATGCATCGGCGACGTCGGCGACGCATCGGCGACGCATCGGCGACGCATCTGCGCGGGACAAATCGGGCTCTACATCAAGCCGCATCGCGGATGCATCGGCGATGCGTCGCGATCCTCCGTCCCCATCCATACTCCAACCACATCTGCGAGGCCTGGAACCGTCGGGGCCGGGGGCTAACCTACCAAAAGAGAACCCTGGGCATGTGCCCTTTCAGGGAAAATGACGCAGCCCGCGCACTCCCGGGGCCACGATCCTTGGTATAAATTTTTGGAGTCCCGAAACGGTGCGGTGACAAACCGTGCGGTGACCTCGGAACCCCAAGAGACCTCACCGCACGGTCCGTCACCGCACGGTCTTGGGACCCTGGAGGCCCCTGTCGCCCGAGACATCCTCGGAGAGGGACTCGAGTCCCAAAACCGTGCGGTGACCCCGAATCCCCATCGACTCACCGCACGGTGTGGTCACCACACCGTTTGGGGGCCCCCGAAAATCACGCGGCATCCGCGCTCCAGAGATCCTCCTCCGCCGACGCATCGGTGATGCGGCGCGAGCCTGCGCCCCACTCTGCCCAGACCGCTGCTGTGAGGCCGCCTGATGAGGAGGAGGCGGAGGAGGAGGAGGAGGAGGAGGAGGACGAGGACGAGGAGGAGGAGGAGGAGGAGGAGGAGGAGGAGAGGGAGGAGGAGGAGGAGGAGGAGGAGGAGGAGGAGGAGGAGGAGGAGAGGGAGGAGGAGGAGGAGGAGGAGGAGGAGGCTGCCGGCCGGGGCGATCGACTTCCCCCAGGGCGCGCATCAGTGGGGGGGGCGACGCCACCTGGGGGCTTGCCCTCGCTCGGACGTTCATTTCCCGCGCATCTGTCGGTCTCGTGCGTGCTGCTTTTTTGCTCGATGGTCCAAGATGGTCCTCGATGGTTCTCACCCGTCCCGTGCAGTGTTCGGTTTCGTGCGTTGTTTTTTTGCTCGATGGTCAAGGATGGTCCTCGATGGTTCTCGCCGAGAGAAAGTGCACACGTCCGAGCGATGCCAAGGGGGGGGGGGAGGGAGAGAGGCGTACTTCTCGGGCCCCAGGGGCGCCCCGCTGGCCCGAAACGGCCTCGTTTCTGCAGCCCTCGCCGCCCCCAATGTATCACCCCTCCGTTGTGAGACGTGCAAAGACATACTAGTACTATATGTGGTCAGGTCTACAGAACACCCCAAACAGGCGTCAAGGGGCGCAACCGACCTCATTGGTCAAGCTAAAATTGGTACACCACACCAGGCGTCAAGCCAAAACTTTGGACATAAACGAATAGTTCGATTTTGCACGTCTTCGCAGGCTTGACCGGAGAAGCGTTTGACCACCTTGACGTCCCTGTTTTGGCCTCCTCCTCCTCCTCCTCCTCCTCCTCACTCTCCCCTCCTCCCTCCTCCCTCCGCCCTCCGCCCTCCGCCCTCCTCCGCCTCCTCCCTCCTCCTCCTCCTCCCTCCTCCCTCCCCCTCCTCCCTCCTCCTCCCTCTCCTCCTCCTCCTCCCTCCTCCTCCTTCTCCTCCTCCTCTCCTCCTGCTCCTCCTGCTCCTCCTCGCTCCTCCTCGTCCTTCTCCTCCCCCTCCTCCTCCTCCTGCTCCTGCTCCTCCTCCTCCTCCTCCTCCTCCTCCTCCTGCTCCTCCTCCTCTCCTCCTCCTTCTCCTCCTCCTCCTCCTCCTGCGCTCCTCCTCCTTCTCCTCCTCCTCCTCCTCCGCGGCCCAGGGGGGGAGGACAGGGTACGTAGTGGAATAAAGAAGGGACGCCATGATACCTGGGGAGGTTTCATGGCCCTGGCCATGGTATCCAACCTCCCCAGGCCATGCGATGTGTGATTCGGATCCTTGCGCTTCAAGCTTCTGGCCTTGAAACCTTTCAGTGGCAACTCATGGGAGCCTGCCACGCCATCTTGCCGGCTCTTGCGAATCGACGATAGCCCACGCTAGTGGACGCCGATCGACGCTTATCGATTTGGGTTTGCAATACATTCTGGGGCGCAAATGTATTGCTGGATTCTCGCGTGCAGTACATTAGCTGCAACGCAATGCAACACAACACTCTGACTCTGGCGCAATCCATTTGCAAGACAAGTGCCCCAAATCTATTGCATCCCCTTTCGGCTGGACCCCCTCTTGGGCCGCGAGGAACCCAAGCCTGGGTCAATGCAGCCCTGGCTATGCAAGATCCTGCGAGATCCGGCGCCCTGGCTGACCTATGCATTGACCCCCGCCCCGTGATCGGCGGTGGACAAACCTCCCTTTAGTAAACCACCCTTTAGTGAAAACGGCCTAGGACCGAAACCGACGGACCTGGACCCGCAAAAATGACGACCGCGACGCCCCCTCGCGAACCGAAAACGGCCAATTCCTTAATCGACGTGTCAGGGTAGGAGGTCTATCAAACTCCGACTCTTCTCATCCGAGGCCGCCCACGGCATGCACCGCCGGCGCTCCGGGCCTCCTCGGACAGCAATCTCTGCTGCCTATTCGCCAGGGGGCAACGGCAAAGTGGTCTGACAACCTACCGGGCCACCCCAACCCAACCCGAAAACCCGAATCTCGGGTTGAAGGGGGGCACGGCTACGGGCTGCGTTGACCCCCAGCCTCTGAGCACCGACCATCGCCCTCGGGGATCTTCTGACCCGGGTCAGCAGGAAACCAAAAACTGCAACGCAAGAAAAAAAAACTGCAGCGCAGGTCTCCGCAAACCCGGGTCAGCCAATATGCGCGGCCGCCTCGCGGCCACGAGCGGCTCGCTAACCCGGGTCAGCCAGAAGGGGTCTTCGCAGGATCCTGCAGGATCCGGTGCCCTAGCTGACCCCCGTTTGCATTGACCCCCGTCTCAAGGCTCCCGACGCCCCGAGTCCCGAGAGCTGCCGGGCATCTTCGGTGTCGGCGGCCCGCGGCGGCCCCTCGGCGGACCTCCCCCCGGCGGCCCCGCGGGCGGCGCGCGGCGGCCCGAGACGTCGGAGCCCGGGGCTGTCCGGGGAGCAGCGGCCCGTGTCCTGGGAGGCGCCCGACGTCGCCCAGGGCTCGGGGGGCCGCGCCGGCGGCGAGGCGCACGCTGGAAGCCTCCGATGGACGGGGAAGAGCTGCAGGGGCCCGAGGACACACTGAAAAATCAGCACAAATCCCAGGGCTCCCATGTTTCATCGCATGTTCTGGATGCTCGCCTTCCCCTCCGCTTCTCATCTGTTCCCAGATCTTCTGGGGAATCGGCGGCTCCTTGTGTCCATGTGTTTTTTCCTCTCCTGAAGAACGTGGGGGCCCTGATCAAGACCAAACGCGGAAACGTCGTGTCGACCTTGGTCACCGCTGATCCTGGTCTGCGTCAATTCGTGGTCCGCCATCGCGAATCGACGCCGGCCGATGTGGACCATGACCAGAATCGGCATCGACAATATCCCGCGACATCTTGGTCATGGTCCCCGTGTGTTTTCTTTCGATTCGAGATGTGTTGTTCCCAACCAGCCTGTGTTGAGTTGGGTCCTCGTTTTGGAAAGATAATTCCCACTTCACTCCCCTCACGTTGGCACACTCCTCACACGCTTCGTGGCCCCATAGGGAACTCCACCGAAGGCCCCGGAAGTATCGTTCGCATGTCGTCCCCCCCTCCACTGTGGCACCCCCCGCATACGTTTCATGGCCCCATAGGGAACTCCACCGAAAGCCCCACTGGCATGGTTCGCATGCCGCTCCCTCCCCCTCCACCTTGACACACTCCTCATACGCTTCGCGGCGCCTCCTCTTTGGCACACTCCTCGCACGTTCCGTGGCCTCCTGGGGCACTCCACCGAAGGCCCCAGCGGCATGGCTCGCATGCCGCCAACCCCCCACTTTGGCACACACCCCACACGCTTCGTGGCCCCATAGGGAGCTCCACCGACGGCCCCAATGGCATGGTTCGCATGCCGCCCCCCGTCCACTTTGGCGCAATCAAACGTTTGATGGCCCCCGCAAGGAGCTCCACCGAAGGCTCCAGTGGCATGATTCGCATGCCGTGCCCCCTCCTTTTTGGCACACTCCTCGCACGTTTCGTGGCCCCCTAAGGAGCTCCACCGAAGGCCCCAGCGGCCTGGTTCGCATGCCGCTAACCCCCCACTTTGGCACACACACACACACACACACCACACGTTTCGTGGCCTCATAGGAACCTCCATCGACGGCTTCAGTGGCACGGTTTGCACGCCGCCCCCCTGCATTTTGGCACACTCCCCACTCGTTTCGTGGCCACTCAGGAAGCTCCACCGAAGGCCCCAGTGGCATGCTTCGCATGCCGCCCCCCCTCCACTTTGGCACACTCTCACACGCTTCGTGGCCCCTTGAGGAGCTCCACCGAATGCTCCAGCGGCATCGTTCGCATGCCGCTCCCCCCTTCGCTGTGGTACACCCCTCAGGCGTTTCGTGGCCCCATAGGGAAGTCCACCGAATGCCCCAATGGCATCGTTCGCATGCCGCCCCCCTCCGCTCTGTGGCGCAGCCCGCATACGTTTCGTGGCCCCATATGGAGCTCCAACAAAGGCCCCAGCGGCAGCGCCTGCATGGCGGCCGCGCTCTGTTGCGGCACAGCCCTCGCACGTTTCGTGGCCCCATAGGGAGCTCCGCCAAAGGCAGCCTCCCAATGGCGGTATTGACAACTGCACATGCGCGGGTCCTTCGCCGGGACAATTTGGACCTGCGGCCCCAGGGAGATCCCGCCCCCCTTTCCCCGGGGGTTCGTGCTGCGGCCCGGATCTGACCTTTATGGCCCCGGGAGCCGCAGAAGGCCCTTGGCGACAGAAACGGTACGAAATGAACGGAGGCAGAACACAGCATACCGTCGGAAGCGAAGCGAAGCGAAGCAACCGCCGGAGTCGTACGCGCTCCTCTGGGGAGCCCGCCCGAGCCCCCTGGGGCATGGCGTGGAGGCCGTGCCCTCGCACGTGTGATGTGCAGGCGGGCCCACGTCGCAAGCACCATTCAATGCTCTCGGCGGCCGCTAACCATCTCCAGGCGTTCGAGCTGCCGTGTTTCTGCTGTCTCGGTTCGGTCGCTGCCCTGCTCGAGGCGGGGGCGCGCGCGGCTGGCGGTCTCTCTCTCCTTGTCTCTCCCTCCCTCGCGCGCGCCTCTCTCTCTCTCTCTCTCTCCCTCCCTCCCTCTCTCTCTCTCTCTGGTCCTGCCCTGCCTGGGTAGAGGTCTGGGTGGAGGGACGACGTCTGGGGACGACGGCGCCGACGCCGGGCGGGGCCGGCCTCGACCACCACTGCAGACTGGGCGCACGGCTTGGCGGCGGTGTCCTAGCGCGGGGGGGGGGGCCGGCGCCCCAGGGGGCTTCGCGGGCGCAGAGGGGCCTTCGCCGGTGCCCGCACGGTGTGGGCGTCCGGGGCTGGACCTGAGCGCTGTTTTTTGCGAGGCTTCGGCTGCTTCTTGTGGTCTTCTTTTGGGGGGGAGCCACAGGAAAACAGGCAGGGCAGAACGGAGCACAGAACGAAAAACAGCGTTTGGGTCCAGCCCTGTGGGCGTGTTAGACGGCCAGGTGCTGCCCTGCAGGATCCCGGCTCTCTGACCAGGGGCCCAGCCTCTGCCCGACCCGCGGACTGGTGCGTGTGCATGCCCCCCTGCTCCCCAAGCCGGGGCCCCTCGTGAGAGAAGCGATGAGCCCGCCTCCCCTAGCTTCAGGACGGCCCAGGCAGGCACCCAAAGCAACCAAGATGGCCCGAGATGCCTCGAAGATGGGCCAAGATGGCCCCAAGGCGGCCGCATGTGGCCTCAAAATGGCCCAAGCTGCGTTCAAGAGTGCCCAAACGGGCCCCAAGAGGACCTCCAATAGAGCCCGATCAAGATTGATTGCCTCTTGGTTTTTGGGGTGAT
>CAUYUJ010014238.1:65000-85000 GCA_963575745.1 Prorocentrum cordatum | reverse complement strand
ACTCTAACAGTCCACTGCTTCAACTCATGGGATCATGGGATCTCGATTTCTACAATGGTTTCAGGGGCAGCCAAGAGGACACGAAGACGATCCAAGAGAGTGCCAAGACAGCGTCAGAGAGTTCAACAGCATTTCCAAAATACTGGTGCATGTGACCCCGAAGTCTTGATGGGGCTCGAGGAAGAGGATAGGGAGTAGGAGTCCCAACTTGAAAATAAAGGGAATCTCTGGAGTTCTCTTTTTTTTCAAATTCCTCGGTCCCGGAGCGTTGGAAGCGGGAAGATGTGAAAACGTGAAAAACACCGACAAACACCACTGGAAAGCAACGAGTTTACCCTCTTCGGGCTCTCTCGGGACGGCCCCCGAATCTCTCTTGGGCTGTTTGGGGGGCCTCGTCGGAGCTTTTTGGGGGGCCTCTCAAAGGTCTGGGGTGCGTTGGAAGCCCCTGGGGGGTCCCGGAGTCCTCTCAGAGGTCTCTGGCGGCCTCCTGCTCCCGCTTTTGGGCTCACCTTGGGCCTGTTCTGAGGTGGTCTGGAGCTGTCCGGGGCGTCTCTTCGGCAGTCTTGGCGCCGTCTTGGCCCGTCTTGGGGGGTTGCCTTGGGGGCCTCTTGCGCGGCCTTCGGGCGGTTTGGGGGGCCTCTTCGGCCGTCTTGGAGCGTGTAGGAAATATGAAATAAATGGTGAGAAGGCCAAAAGTCACTGGAAAAATAAGCATGAAAATGAACGATTTTAGGTTCCCTGGGCGCTTTCGGGAGGCCTCTCGGAGCTCTCTTGAGGTCTTTTGGAGGCCTCCTGGGAGCCCGGAGAACCGCCCGAAAACTATCCTGGGTTGCTTGGGAGCGTCTTGGCTAACTCGTTTACGTTGCGGGGGCTTCTTGGGGTCGTCTTAGGCTGTCCTTGGGCGTTTTGGGGGCTCCCCGGG
Organism: Prorocentrum cordatum; assembly: GCA_963575745.1. Classification (NCBI taxonomy): domain Eukaryota; class Dinophyceae; order Prorocentrales; family Prorocentraceae; genus Prorocentrum; species Prorocentrum cordatum. Next base: position 84,078 of record CAUYUJ010014238.1, on the reverse strand, counting down.
ATGTCGGGAAGCGCGGTGCCGGTAGCGCTCCGCGGATGTTCTGGGAAGGTGCGGGACCCCCGGGAGGAGGGGGCGCGCATTTGTTGAACTTGAAAAAAAGGAAGATCTGAACTTCACTTTTTCAAATTCCTCGGTCTTGGAGTTGTGGAAGCTGGAAAACGTGAAAGGCGAAAACATATACCCCAAAACCATTGAAAAAGCAACGATTTTACCTTCTTCGGGCTCTCTCGGGACGGCTCTCGAAGCTCTCTTGGGCTGTTTGGGGGGCCTCGTCGGGGCTTTTTTGGGGGCTTCTCAAAGGTCTGGGGTGTGTTGGAAGCCTCTGGGGGGTCCCGGAGTCCTCTCAGAGGTCTCTGGCGGCCTCCTGCTCCCGCTTTTGGGCTCATCTTGGGCCTGTTCTGGGGTGGTCTGGAGCTGTCCGGGGCGTCTCTTCGGCAGTCTTGGCGCCGTCTTGGCCCGTCTTGGGGGGTTGTCTTGGGGGCCTCTTGGGCGGTCTTCGGGCGGTTTGGGGGGCCTCTTCGGCCGTTTTGGAGCGTTGGAAATATGAAATGGTGAGAAGGCCAAGCAATCTTAGAAAAACAATGAAAATTAACGATTTTAGGCTCTCTGGGCGCTCTCGGGAGGCCTCTCGGAGCTCTATTGAAGTCTCTTGGAGGCCTCCTGGGAGTCTGGAGAGCCGCCCGAAAGCTACCCTGGTTTGCTTGTGAGCGTCTTGGCCGATTCTTTTAAGTTCTGGGGGCTTCATGGGGTCGTCTTGGGCTGTCCTTGGGCGTTTTGGGGGCTCCCGGGGGGTCGGATGCGAGGTACCGGGAGCGTAATCGAGATGTGAGCGAGGTGGAGGACGCCCCAGGAGGGGCCCTGGCGTATTTGTTTATATGATCTACGTCCGTGACTACATCGCGCGCGCTTCGCGCCATCTTCATCGTCATCGTCATCGACATCGTCATCATCACCATTATCAACACCATCATCACCACCACAACCATCAGCAACACCATCGTCATCACCATCGTCATCATCGCAATCGTCATCATCGTCATCATCGTCAACCACATCATCATGATCGTCATCATCGTCGTCATCATCACCATCGTCATCGTCATCGCCATCATCGTCGTCTTCGTCGTCATCCTCGACCGCAGCATCCCTCCCTAAGACCGAGCGTCTTGGTAACTGGGGTTGTGGACCTGAGGCCGCCATGCCTGGGTGATGGACCAGTGGCCTGCTGGATGCCTGTTCGGATATGGGTGGTGGAAGTTTTTCGGAGGCCTCTTGGAGAGCTCCAGAAGGGCTCTTGGGTAGTTCGTGGTTGCCTCTTGGGGCCCCTTGGGAGTCTCCTGGGTGCCTCTTGGAAGCCTCTTGGGGCTTCCTGGGGGCCTCTGAAAGCCTCTTGGGGCTTCTGAGAGCTTTCTGGTAACATGATGGCGTGTATGAGGGCCCAATTGGGGGGCTGCCCGGCAAGCATTTTGGGGCGCATGGTTGGGGCCGGGGGCGGAAGCCTGAGGAATCATGTTCCCGGAAGGCTTCCTGGGAACATGATTTGTTGGGGTGTCGTTGGGCGCCTCCGGAGGTTTCGGGGCCTGACGCGTTTCCGAGCGTGGCAGGTGGCGCTGCTTGGGACTCTCGTTTTTTTCCTGGCATGCGTTTAGGGAACATGGTGTGGGCAGAGGGCGGCAACCCGAGCTTCCCGGGAATATGACTTGTTCGGCTCTCGTAAGAGAGGGGCCTCTGGGGGCTTACCGAGGCACCCCTTTTGGCCTCGTCGGCGAGCCTATTGGAAGCATGGTTGGGGCGGTGGGCGGAAGCCCAAGGAATCATGTTCCTGGAAAGCTGTCTGGGAAATACGATTTACCGAGGTGTCTTGGGGGCCCGCAAGGGGCTTCCCTGGGGGCCCCTTGGGGGCCTATTGGGGCTTCCGGGGGGCCTCTTGGAACCTCACGGGGCTTCTCGGGAGCTCCTTGATGGCCTCCGGTGGCGCCCTAGGAGCCTCTCAGGCCGGAGACCTTGAAATGTCGCGCTCTTCGGGCCCTCTTGGGTCGCTCTTGGAGATCTCTTGGGGCGCTCCTCTTGAATTATCTGGGGAGATTCCTGGGCCGTCTCTGGGCGCTTTCCTGGGAGCCTCTTCGGCCGTCTTGGAGCGATCTGAAGGGCCTCTGACGCCGTCTAGGACCGTGGGTAGGCGGAACATGCGAGAACACAAAAATACTTCAAAAACCATGGGAGCATTTATGATTTTCGGCTTATAGAGCCCTTTGGAGGGGCCTCTGGAGGCGCTCCTGGGGCGTTTGGGCGGCGTCGTCGGCCGTCCTGAGGCCATCTTCGGTGTGTCTGGGGCCTCTTGGGGCTGTCTTGGCAATCTTTAGGGCCCTCTTGGCGTGTCGCGGCGTATTTGGGAGCGGGCCCAGGCAGTCCCGGGAGCCCTGGGACCCCCCCCGGCCTACTCCGATACAGATATATATACATATATATATATATATATATGTATCTATCTATCTATCTATCTATCTATCTATCTATCTATCTATCTATCTATCGATCTATCTATACATATATATAGGTGTATGTATATATACATATATATATGTACATTTACAAACATATAAAAACATATGCATACATGTATAGATGTACATACACATACATGATTTGCATATAGATGTACATTATACACTTTGTATATAGACACGCAAGCACACATACTGCTTTCTGGATGTTTCTAGAAGAGTGGAAAGGAGGACACGACCGTCCACGGCGACAACGTCATCGAAAAGCGACCGAACCGACAGCGCAACCGAAACCGACCGACGCCGATGGAACCAAAGCAACCTAGATAGAATGCGGCATGACAACCGACCGAACCGAAACGGCCGACCACAATCGATAGCCTTGGGAGGAGGGGCAGGAGGAGGAAGGTTTTATTGGGAGCCTCATGGGCGCATTTTAACAATTCACGGGCACGGGTGCGGGCGGAGGGGCCTCATAGGTCTGCCACTCGGGCATGCCGTGCAGTCGCCTCTGAACCTGTCGGTGGGGGGCAGCCACTCGGGGCAGCAGGGCCTCTTGGAAGGGGCAGCAGGGCGGAGAAAAAGGAGGAGTAACTAGGAAGGAGGAGAGATGAAGGCGGGGACAAAATAAGAAGGGAGAGGGAAGGGGGAAGGAGGAGGACGAGGGGGGGAAGACGGGGAGGACAACGAGGAAGGGGAGCAAAAGAGACGCACCCATGTCTGCCTGGCAGTAGCGCAGCCAGTCTACTGCCAGCGACAGAAGTGGCGAAGCTGAGATACCAGGTCTGTTACCAGCAAGGCCAGAGCGACCTTTCTGGGAGACGAATGACAAAAACTAGTTACACAAAACAATACGGGGGGACAGTTGAACAAATAATGATTCACAGCGCTGTAGTACGCATGTAGAACATTACACCAGAGAAAAACCCCAATCAGTGGATGGTTTGAAAATTAGTGGTATGGATCGGAGGTTGGGGGGAGAGATCGCAGTGGAACGGAGACCCCCAACCGGGAAATCGTTTCGTTTCGTTCGTGTCGTGCGTGCGGGCGAGGCGAAGCTGCGTGGGCGCGCGAGAGGAATGAACCCGCCGTTGCTAGGGCGAAATCAAAACAAATGATTCTCCCCCGTCCGTCCGTCCGTCCGGCGGTGGCCCTAGCGGTGTCTCGCGGTGTCCCGTGGTGCCCGCCGTTGCTAGGGCGAAGTCAAGACAAATGTCCCCCCGTCCGTCCGTCCGTCAGGCGGTGGCCCTAGCGGTGTCCCGTGGTGTCCTGTGGGGTCCGCCGTTGCTAGGGCGAAGTCGAGACAAATGCTTCTCCCCAAACTGTCCGTCCGTCCGGCGGTGGCTCGCGGTGTCTCGTGGTGTCCCGTGGTGTCCCGTTGAAGAGATCGATAGTGAGATCGATGTGGCGCCCCGAGGTGTCCCGTGGTGTCCCAAAAAGTGAGATCGATAGTGAGATCGACAGGGTTCCCGTGGTGTCCCGTGGTGTCCCGTTGAGTGAGATCGATAGTGAGACCGATACTGAGATCGATGTGGTGCCCCAGGTGTCCCGTGGTGTCCCGTTGAGTGAGGTCGATAATGAGATCGACAGGTGTCCTGAGGTGTCCCGTGAATCCCGTGGTGTCCCGTTGAGCGAGATCGATAGTGAGTTCGATCGTGAGATCGATATTGAGATCGATGTGGTGCCCCGAGGTGTCCCGTGGTGTCCTACGATGTCCCGTTGAGTGAGATCGATAGTGAGATCGATAATGAGACCGATAATGATATCGAGAGGTGTCCCGCGGTGTCCCGTAGTGTCCCATGGTCTCCCGTTGAGTGAAATCGATAGTGAGATCGACAAGTGTCCCGTAGTGTCCCGTTGAGTGAGATCGATAGTGAGATCGATTGAGTCAGATGTTGGTTTCCCTCCTCTCCCCCCCACAACCTCCTTATCACCCGAGGGGTGGTCGGTATTGAGATCGATTGTGAGATCCATAGTGGAATCGACAGTGAGGACGATTGTACTCGATTGTGAGATCTATAGTGAGATCGATTGTGAGATTGATTATGGGATAAACAATGAGATCGATTGTGAGATCGATAATGAGATCGATGGAGAGGTGGGTAATGAATTCGATGGTGGGACCGATCAATAAGAAGATCGACCAGGAAAACGGGAGCCGGGGAACCCCGCCGCCCACCGAAATCAGCCCAGAACCCGGAACCCAGAACCAGGAGCCCGAGAACCCGGAACCGGGAACCCGGGAACCCAGCCGCCCACCGAAATCGGCCCGGAACTTTCGCCATATCCTTCAATATCCGCTAGGACCCAATCAGTGCAAGCACTGAGTGGGGAACAGAAGAGAAAGCGGGGCAAACCAGGCCCGGCGATACATCGCCAACAGATCGGCGATAAGCCACCGATAGCGAACCTGCACGCTCCTGGGCAGGGCGGGCCATCCGGCCCTTGTCAGTGATGGTCGGCGCTCCCTTCCCTGAGCTCGTCCCACCCCCGACGATGCCTCTGAGACGCCCAGAGGAGGAGGAGGAGGAGGAGGAGGAGGAGGAGGAGGAAGAGGAGGAGGAGGAAGAGGCGGAGGAGCAGGGCACACGTGAGGCCTTCTGGATACGGAATCGGTTGCTCGTGGCCCGTGGTCTCCCTTGTGGTCTCCCGAGGAGGAGGAGGAGGAGGAGGAGGCGGAGGAGGAGGAGGAGGAGGAGGCGGGGTCCTGTGTCTTGCGACGCTCAGGGTCCTGGTGCCCTGCCGCGGGCGTGCGGTCCACAGCCCCCGGGCCCAAGACTGAAGCTCGCTGCCCAGGCCTGTCCCGGGCTGCCTGCTGGCCAGGACGCCGGGGGGCAGCCGGCCGTGGCCACGACGGGGCCCCGGGGCGCCCAAGGAAGTCGGGCGATCCCCGGCGGCGGCGGCGGCGGCGGCGGCGACGACAGCGACGGCGGCGGCGGTGGTGCCGAAGATGGCGGCCCCACCGCGCCGCGCGCGCGCGAGGGCGCCTCGGCCTCGTCGTCCTCCCAGTCCGCGGGCAGGTCCAGCCGCTGCAGGCGCTCGCTGATGCTCAGGCCACGGCCCTGTCAACGTCGTCGTCGTCGTCGTCGTCGTCGTCGCTCGTTGACGTCTTCACCCATGGGCGCCTCGTAGGCTCCTCGTGCACATGCTGGGAGCTCCTGGTGTTCGCTCCCGCGCCGCCAGTGGACGCTTCGCGGGGGACACGTAGCTTACGCCAGATAGCCTGCACCAAACAGCATGCACCGCATAGCTTGAACCGCACATCTTGCGCGGCATACTTTGCACAACATAGCTTGCACCACATGGATTCCCCGTTGGCAATAATGCTAGACGACGTGTACCCCAAAGAACGATTTCTTGCGATCTGTGCGGTGCGGTGCAATCAATGTTGTGCAATCTAGCCAGTCCAATCCATGTGGTGCAATCTCCGTGGCGCACAGCAACGCAAAGCAAAACAACGCAATGCAAAGTAAGGCAAGGCTTTGCAACCCACCGCAAAGCACTGCAGAGCGACGCAACGTCATGCAAACCAAGGCAGTGCAACGCAGAGCAGTGCAACGCGATGCAACTCAACACAAAACAATGCAAAACACTGTAACGCACAACGATGCAAAACAACGCGGCGACGGACAGCGAAGCCGGCCGGACCGCACCCGGGGCCCAGCGGCGACGGCTGCGACGGGCGGCGACGAGCCGGCTGCACCGACACCAACGCCAAACGGCGACGGCGGCGACGGGCGGCGACGAGCCGGCCAGACCGACACTGGGGCCAGCTGCCCGAGAGCACAAGGGAGAACCCCTGAATGCAACACCGTCTGTGGAAGCATCGACTCTGCCACCCTCTCCCGAGTCAACGACCCGTGGCTTTCTCGCACATTCATCCTGCGCGATCGTGCATCCTCGGGCAAGCACGGGCTCTGGGACCCTCCTCCCGCTCGTGCCCCTGCAGCCATTCGCCTGCCAGCTTCACGCCGTGAGCCCGAGGTCCTTGCATGCTGTGCCGACTGCTTTCGCACCCGTTGCCAGGTGCTCCGTCTCCTGCGCACTGCCCGCGCGGCCCTGTCGTCGGGCCCCCGCGCTGCACACACCGCGCGCGTTCACGTTACGCGGAAGCCGCTCGGCCGCATCGACGCCCAGTCAAAAGTAGATCCCTGACGATGCACCAAAGCTTGCGCAACGTGTGGCCGGAAGAAGGGTCGGGAAGAGCTTGCAGGGGGGATAACGTGGCAGGGACCTGTATTTGCTACGAGCGCTATACTGGGAGGCTCGCCGAGCTGCGCGACTCGCAGGGCAGCGATCGACGGACAAGGGCTTGATGGAGGTGACAGAATATCTCCCTGGCTCGAAAGGAAAGAGAACTGCCCCCCCAGCAGACCTCGAAAGTGGCAGCGCTTTCCCAGATCGCTACCTCCATAGGGAACGGCGAGGTCTAATCTAGGTCCGCGGCAGGTGCCCACTATGCTGCCCCCCCAGCAGCCCTCGATATGAGTGTGGGTAGTGCTCCCACTATGCTCCCCCCCCGCATGCCCTCGAAAGTGGCCACAGTTTCGCAGGTCGCAGCCCTTCAGGGATGGCGAGGTCAAGTCTGAATCTGGGTAGGGCCCCCGCGATGCTGGCCCCGCCCCAGCAGCCCTCGAGAGTGGCGACAGTTTCGTCGATCACAGACCCCCAGAGACGGCGAGGTCGAATCTGAATCTACGTATGGCGTCACTGTGCAGGCCCCCACAGCAGCCCTCTAGAGTGGCGACGGTTTCGCAGATCGCAGCCATCCAAGGATGGCGAGGTCTAATCTGAATCCGCGTATGGCGTCACTGTGCTGTCCCACCCAGTAGCCCTCGAAAGCAGCGACAGTTTCACAGATCGCAGCCTCCCAAAGTTGGCGACCTCGAGTCTGAATCCTAGAATGGCGTCACTGTGCGACCCCCCCAGCAACCCTCGAAAGTGGCGACGGTTTCGCAGAGCGCAACCCCCAAATGATGGCGACGTCTAATCTGAATCCATATATGGCGTCACTGTGCTGCCTCCCCAGCAGCCCTCAAAAAAGGCGACAGCTTCGAAGATCGCAGCCCCCCCAAGGATGGCGAAGTCTACACTGAATCCGCGTACGGTGTCACTGTGCTGGCCGTGCTGGCCCCCAGCAGCCGCCCTCGAAAGTAGCGACGGTTATCCGCGTATGGGATCACTGTGCTACCCCCCCCCCCCAGCAGGCCTCGAAGAGTGCGACAGTTTCGCAGATTGCACCCCCCCAGGGATAGCGAGATACAATATGAATCCGCGTATAGCGTCACTGTGCCGGCCCCCCCAGCAGCCCTGAAAAATGGCGACAATTTCGCCGATCGCAGCCCCGCAAGGGATGGCGAGGTCGGAGGCAGGTACGAGAGAGGTACAAGGTACAAGACAAGAGGAGAGAGAGAGAGAGAGGGAGGAGGGACGGAGGCGGGAAGAAGAAGGAAAGAGGGAGACGCGACCATAATACTGTATCCGAAACGAGAAGCCAACAACGGAAAATTGAAAACATCCGACCCGCCCGACGACGCCCAACAAAACCAACAAGAAAGAAATGCCCTCCAAAACCGAAGCACAAAAGGCAACCGTCAACGTGGCCATCACCCATGACGAGACCGCCCGAACAAAAACAATGCATGAATGAGTTGGCGAATGTGGCGTAACCCGATGATAATCAAGTACGAAACAGGGGCGAATGCCACAGCACCAGTCCGCAACCCAGGACTGCCATGACAGTGCGTTGGAGTTTGCATCAGTGGGTGTCGATGAAAAGCGAAGCTCCTTCTCTTCCTCCGTCTCCTCCTCCCCCTCCTCCGCCCCCTCCTGCCTCCTTCTCCCTCCTGCCTCCTCCTCCTCCTCCACCCTCATGCCTCTTGTTGTTCTTCCTCCTCCTCCTCCTCCTCCTCGTCCTCGTCCTTCCTCCCTCCCAACCCTCGGCCCAGGGCCTTGTCCGAGTAGCGCATCACCTGAAAATGGTCCGAAGCGACGCTCTGCGACCACGCGGCCTCGCGACCGGGAGGTGGGAGGGGGGGGCGGAGGAGGGGCGGGTGGAGTGGAGAAGAGTCGGGAAGGCATCGGAAGCAACAACAGGTGGAGGGAGGACCGGAACAGCCTTTGAAGAAGACGAGGCGGCGGAGGAGGAGGAAGATGAGGAGGAGGAGGAGAAGAGGAAGAAGAGGAGGAAGAGGAGGAGGAAGAGGAGGAGGAGGGGGCCCAGGATGGTCTGGCGCGCCCCGAAGCGAAGGAGGAGAGGGGTACTTCAGGGGGCAATGGCCTCGCACGCTGCGCGCGTTTGTCGACGCGAGCTTCCTTGCCGGCCACGCTGATGTCGCCGGCGTGTCTGGCCGCGATCGGGGCCGGGCCCCCTTCGAATACTCCGTCGCGCCTCGCGCCGTGAAGCCCGACCCCCGTCGCGACGTCTCGGGCCTCGAGCGAGAGCGCCCCTGTTGTCCCACCGCTGCTGCCGGCCCCCTGCAGGCGGGGCCTCTGAGGACGGGCGGCTCCGTCGATCTCCAAGAGGATGCGAGAGCGCGCCCCTTCTTGCGCGCTGCCGTCCTGTCCAAGGGTCCCCAGTTAGATTTGCGCGCTGCGCCCGACCGAGGGGGCCTCGTCGTCGAAGCCCCCCGACGTCCGCGGGGCCTCGAGGCGCGAGCCCGCGGCGCATCGCGCGCCCCACCTCGCCATTCTGACTTTGTGTTTCTGCGAATTTCCATCTGCGCGCAAAACGAGATGCCATGGCAATAACGGCTTCTGCCAGCGAACGTTCGCGGCAGAAGTCGTCGTCGCGTCAAATGCGCAGCTCAGTGTCGAGAGCCTTTGAGACTTTCAAGAGGTTTTCATGCATCCCTGCCTTCGCCAATGGGTCGTCCTCTTTTGCGGTTGCAGCGCGTTTAGATGCCGTGGTGACGCTTGCCCTCGTCGCGACGATGCCCGCGCCGTTTAGCAGTCGATGTCGTTGCTCTGAGACTGTAACCATTGCAATATTTGCTGGGATGCATAACTCTACGCACTCGCCGCGACAATCGGCGTCCAGTGCGCTGTGTCGCGCTAGCATAGTTACGCGGGAATGGCGCGCGATTCCTAGCGCATTAAGCAACTTGCCCGCGCTCGAGACGCATCGCGGAGATCGAGACGCACTCGCCCGGCATAACTTGCGTCGGCACGGTGCACGGAGCTGGGCCATCGTGGCTTCCCAAGGGTTCTTCACGTCGCAGTTTTTTTCGTCTACATGCTTCGCGCCAGTCTCCCATGACGCGCGCGTCCAAGTTTTTCACTGTCTCCTCCAGGATCGTCGGAGGCCGACCTGTATCAGGACCGGCCGTTGGTGTTTCGGCAGTGTTCCCACGTGGTTGGTTTCCTTGGTTATTGCCTGGACCACGATCGGCCAGTTCGTGGAATTTAACCAAATCCTCAGCAAACGCAGCTAAGGGCCTAGATCTCTAAAGACCCTAGATGGCCATGGATCGCGTGCCTCCAGCGATGTCCTGTATTTTTATAGCGGCCCCAGCTGCTTCGTGATAGTGACATCCAAGATGCACGTCGTTGCCATAGTGGATGAGTGCACTGCTGACGGCGCGCGCGCGCGTATCGCGGTTGCTTGCGCGCGCTCTTGGCGAGGCGCACTGTTCTTCCAAGTTGCCTCGCGAATCAAGGGCATGCCCAAATCTGATAGATGGTCGCCAAGCAGCAAGACCAGCAATGAAGGTAACGACTGCGCGCGTAGCAACATTGTCAGATCCAAGTTCACGTGCCGCACGAGCTTCGCTGTACAGCATGTGTAAGACTGTACTATATTTTCTTTGGTACGGGCCAGTGTTACCATTTGTCCTCGGTCAGGCAAGTTATGTACTATTGGGACTGGCTCATGCCATCCTCACCAGTCGTCCTTGTTCGTTTCAGGCCTGTGCTAGTCAACAATGTCTCCAGCTTTGTAGCGATGCCGACCAGCTTGCCTGGTGGTTTCCTTCAAAACCCAGTTGACTTTCGCCGCTGCTTTCGGATGCCTGATGGCCTCTAGGCATACTTGGCGCACCTGCTGCCCCTTGTTTTAATCAGACGTTTCCACCGGTGCCTCGTGATAAGGCATGTTTAAGTTAAGCAAGCAGGCAGGCTGACGGCCAAGTGCGGCATTGCACGGTGATGCGCCGCTGTAGAAGGTGAAGGCGCAAATCACAAATAGGTATACAAATTTGAAATAGTTTGAACTATATCGGTACGTCACACCCTATCTTATTAAGCCACTTCCATCATGTGCATCGTACCGCGTAAACTGGCACTCCTAGCTTCGATGGCGGTCGCATGTTGACCAGGAATTTGCATCCGAAGCTCAGAGCCCTTGTCTTTTAGCATGGCTTTCACCGTGTCGTTGTTTAGCGCACCTTCTCAGTCTGAGTATAGGACCTTTGCTGGCCCGTAAATGCCCCAACTCTGATGGCAGGCATCCAAGATGGCGTGCGTAGTTCGGTCGGGGATTTCCTGCCCAGCAGTCTATCTTATACACCAATGATCTATATATATGTATATGTATACACAGATGCATGCACATACATCTATTACGTATAGGTGTACACACACTATATGGAATATGCTATATGTTGTGTTTAACATGAGGTCGCACTCCGCGTCCTCTTAAAGTGGCCTGCTAAGCTCGCTGATGGCATGGAGGCGTTTCCAAGCTTCTCCCAGGCGCAAACTTCTCGACCAACATCGCAAACCTCCTTGATCATGCCCAAAAATACGCGGACGAAGCCAACCTTTGAAATAAGTAACCGCAATTTGGGCTTTGGCGCGCTCCCATGTGAAGTGTATTTTTCCTTATGAAGTGCAATTTACGTAGTTCGCCTCGGGCGACCGCAGGGTCATGGCTCCTAAGGTTATGTGGGCTCATCTGGACGTCGAACCTGGTCGAGTCCCGAAGCTATGGAGGTCCTGTACGGTTGCCGCGGCGTTTTGGATCCTCAGGCGGTGGCGCGACGCCTTGGGCTTTACCATGTTTGCGCATGGCCTGCGAATCTCTTTCAGAGTCAGGCGCGTCTCCGCGCGAGCGATTTGCTGTCGCCTGGAGTCCGTTCGTGCGACTGTTCGCAGTGTTTGCGCCTGTGTGTCCTGTTGGCCCGAGGCTGATGCTGGTGCGGCCCCGCTTCTGCTGGCACTACATGGTGCCGGTGTTGGCGTTTCCGCAGGTTGCCCTGCCGATGGTGGCGCTGGTGCGCATGCGCCGCCATCTGTGGCAGCGCGCATGGTACGGCGAACCTGCATTTATCTGAAGCGAGCCATTGTTCTGGCACCTTGCGTCCGCAGTCTTTTTTGCGATGTTTTTTGTGTGCAATTCGGGTATTGTCAATGGATCAAGAACTTGTCGTACCAGCGGCAGGTCTTGGGGTCTCGCGTGTGTTTCGGGCCTGTGGTGACAACGTTTCCGCAGGCTGGGCCTCCGAGCCCCCCTGGCGGTGGTCGTCTTATGACGCCAGCAGAAGTCCTAGGGATCGTGGGGTCAGTGAGGTCATACCCATCGTCCACAGGATAAGCCCGCACGTCTCCGTGCCCAGGATGCAGCGTGTATACATGCGCGGCCTTGTCCCACATGAGTCAAACTGCTTCAATAAATGCTGACTGCTTCAACATATGCTGTCCAAAACCGACAGCGGCCGCTGTTGGACAAGCGGCCTCGTGTCTCAACCGGACAACGTCCGCGGCGACTGTCCGTCTTCGCGCCCCCTTCTTCCGTGCCCGTCTCGGTCGTGCCGACTCGACTGCTTTTTGAAGGGCAACGATTAGGGGGGATAGGCACATGGGGGGGGGAAACATCGACCTGGAATCGGCGATGCATCGCCAACAGATCGCCGATAGGCCCCCGATATCGAATCCGCACGTTCCTGGGCAGGCTGGGGCCAGCGGGCCCCGATAGTCGATCAGTGGGCCATCGAGGGACGATGCCTCCACCCCTACGCCTCTCCCCCCCTCCCTCCCCTGTCGTTGCCGTCGACTCCTCCTCCCCTGGGGACGTCGGCTCCGGCGCCGACGTCTCCGAACTGGGGTCCAAGCGCATGGGGTCGGAGGACCGCGCCGCCGTCGCCGACACATCGGCCAGGCACCGCCGATGCATCGCCGATGCGTTGGCGGTGCCTCGGCGCCGCTGGCGTGGAGAGCTCCGAGCTCCGCACCGAGCCGCACCGCCGAGGCGGCGCGGCCCTCCGAGCCCATGGAAAGAGGCCCCGAGCGCGCGCCCCCGCCCGAGAGAGAAGCCCCGGGCGCGCGCCCGCGGGCGCCCGCGGCCCGCCTCGGCGTCCTCGCGCAGGCCCTCCCCGCACGTCCAGCCCTCCACGGGGGTCGTGACCTCCGCGTCCTCGGCGCGCGGCCGCGCGCGCGCCCGCGCCGCGCCGGCAGCGGGGCGGCGGGCGCTCGGCCCGGGCGTCCACGGCGGCAGCAGCAGGGGAGACCTCGGAAGACGACGACCCAGATGATCGACGATGACGGCGATTTCGATCTTGCCTCTTGTTCTCCGAGCGATAAAACACTTGGGTTTTTCGAGCGATGACGATTTTGACCCAACAAGAGAACTTTGACGTTCGACGATGGCCCAAATCATCTGGCGTGGGGGGGGAATGAGGTGCTGACCGATTACCGCAAAGGGTCGTTAGTAAGGGCTTCTTTCCCAACCATCCTGTGGTGTTGGGTCCTCGTTTTGAAGAAACGGTCCCGCATCTCCTCCTCCCGTGCCCCCCACCAGTGGGGGCACCACATGCGTCCGCCACACCCAGTACATCGTTTCGTGGCCCCATAGGGAGCTCCACGGAAGGCCCCAATGGTGGGACCACATGCGTCCGCCACACCCAGTACAGCGTTTCGTACAGCGTTTCGTGGCCAGTGGGACCGTCCGCATGCGTCCCGCCCTGTACAACGAGCGCTTCGTGGCCCCAATAGGGAGCTCCACCGAAGCCCCCAGTGGGACCGCCCACATGCGTCCCACATGCATTTTCACCCACCCAGTAGAGCGTTTCGTGGCCCCATTCGGAGCTCCACCGAAGCCCCCAGTGGGACCGTCGCATGCGTCCCGGAAAGCCAATTTGGCATTTGCACCAACCCAGTACAGCGTTTCGGGGCCCCATAGGGAGCTCCACCAAAGCCCCCAGTGGGACCGTCCGCATGCGTCCGGGAAGCCAAATTTGGCATTTCCACATACCCAATACAACGTTTCGTGGCCCCATCGGGAGCTCCACCGAAGCCCCCAGTGGGACCGTCCGCATGCGTCCCACACACTCAACTTGGCCTTTTCACCCACCCAGTACAGCGTTTCGTGGCCCCACAGGGAGCTCCACCGACGGCCCCAGTGCTACCGCCCACATGCGTTCCTCCCCACCCAGTGCAGCGCTTCATGGCCCCCTAAGGAGCTTCACCGAAGAAGATATTTACAATTGCAGTACCCACAACTGCATATGGTTGGGTCCTTCGCAGGAGTGTTTGTATATGAGGGAAGCCAATTGTTTTTCCGAATCATCCTGTGGTGCTGGGTCCTCGTTTTGAAGAGACGGTCCCCGCGTTCACTCATCCTCCACCCGCTGCCCTCCGTTTCTCATCATCATCATCATCATCACCACCACCACCACCACCACCACCACCACCATCATCATCATCATCATCATCATCATCATCATCATCATCATCATCATCAGCATCATCATCATCATCAGCATCATCATCATCATCATCATCATCATCATCATCATCATCATATTCATCTTCATCTTCATCTTCATCATCCTCATCATCATCATCAGCATCAACATCAGCATCATCATCATCATCGGCATCATCACCAGAATCATCATCATCAGCATCAGCATCAGCATCAGCGTCATCCTCATCGTCATCATCATCGTTATCATCATCGTTATCATCATCAACATCAGCATCAGCATCACCCGTTTCAACACACCCCTCACACGTTTCGTGGCCCCAGAGGGAGCTCCACCGAAGGCCCCAGTGGGGGTGCCCGCATGCGTCCGCCACATCCAGTACAGCGTTTCGTGGCCCCACAGGGAGCTCCACCGAAGGCTCCAGTGGGGGGTGCCCGCATGCGCCCGCCACACCCAGTGCGGCGCTTCGAGGCCCCATAGGGAGCTCCACCGAAGGCCCAAGTGGAGGTGCCCGCATGCGTCCGCCACACCCAATACAGCGTTTCGTGGCCCCACAGGGAGCTCCCCCGAAGGCCCCAGTGGGATGCCTGCATGCGTCCATCACATCCAGTACAGCGTTTCGTGGCTTTATCGGAAGCTTCACCGAAAGCCCAAGTGGGGGTGCCCGCATGCGTCCGCCACACCCACTACAGCGTTTCGTGGCCCCACAGGGAGCTCCACCTGAGGCCCCAAGTGGGAGTGCCCGCATGCGTCCGCCACATCCAGTACAGCGTTTCGTGGCCCCATATGGAGCTCCACTGAAGGCCCCAGTGGGGGTGCCCGCACACGTCCGCCACACCCAGTACAGCGCTTCGTGGCCCCATAGGGAGCTCCCCCGAAGGCCCCAGTGGGGGTGCCCGCATGCGTCCGCCACACCCAATACACCGTTTCGTGGCCCCACAAGGAGCTCCACCGAAGGCCCCAGTGGGGGGGGCCCGCATGCGTCCGCGACACCCACTACAGAGTTTCGTAGTCCCATAAGGAGCTCCACCTGAGGCTCCAGGTGGAGGTGCCCGCATTCGTCGGCCACACCAAGTACGGCGCTTCGTGGCCCCATAGAGAGATCCACCGAAGGCTCCTGTGGGGATGCCCGCATGCGTCCGCCACGCCCAATACAGCGCTTCCTGGCCCCTTAGCGATCTTCAACTGAAGTCCCAGTGGCGCAGCCCGCCTGCGTCTCCCGTATCCGGTACAGCGTTTCGTGGCCCCATAAGGAGCTCCATCGAAACTCTGAATGGCGCAGCCCGCATGCGTCTCCCCCGCCCAGTACAAGGCTTCGTGGCCCCATAGGGAACTCCGACGGAGGTGTCAATTGCGCAGCCCCCGTGCGCCTCCCCCACGCAGTTCAGCGCTTCGTGGCCCCATTGGGAGCTCCACTCAAGGCTCCCGTGGCGCAGTCTGCACGCGTCCCCCCCGCGCAATACACCGTTTCGTGGTCCTACAGGGGAGCTCCACTGAAGGTTCCCGTGGCGCAATCTGCACGCGTCCCCCCCACGCAATACACCGTTTCGTGGCCCTACCAGGGGGGCTCCACCGAAGACGATATCTACAACTGAGGTATTCACAACTGCATATGGTTGGGTCCTTCGCCAGGCTATCTTTTCCGTGTGCTGATTGTCGGGTTGGGACAATCAGAAAATAATGAAAATTATCCCGGCGAAGGACCCAACCATATGCACTTGTGAATACCGCAAATATGAATATCGTTTTCGGTGGCGCTACCTCTGGGTAGGGGAGACGCGTGCGAACACCCCCACTGGGGCCTTCGGTGGAGCTCCCTATGGGGCTACAAAACGCTGCCCTGGGTGGGGGAACCGCATGCGGACACCCCCACTGGGGCCTTCGGTGGAGCTCCCTATGGGGCCACGAAGCGCTGCCCTGTGTGGGGGAACCGCATGCGGACACCCCCACTGGGGTCTTCGGTGGAGCTCCCTAAGGGGCTACGAAGCGCTGCCTTGGGTGGGGGAGCCGCATGCGGACACCCCCACTGGGGCCTTCGGTGGAGCTCCCTATGGGGCCGGGGCTCCCTATGGGGCCACGAAGCGCTGCCCTGGGTGGGGGAACCGCATGCGGACACCCCCACTGGGGCCTTCGGTGGAGCTCCCTATGGGGCTACGAAACGCTGCCCTGGGTGGAGGAACCGCATGCGGACACCCCCACTGGTGCCTTCTGTGGAGCTCCCTATGGGGCTACGAAACGCTGCCCTGGGTGGGGGAACCGCATGCGGGCACCCCCACTGGGGCCTTCGGTGGAGTTCCCTATGGGGGGCCACGAAACGCTGCCCTGGGTGGGGGAACCGCATGCGGACACCCCCACTGGGGCCTTCAGTTGAGCTCCCTATGGGGCTACGAAACGTGTGAGAGGTGTGCCGAGAGCAGAGGCAAGGAGGAGGGAGAGGGGATGAGGGGGAGGAGGGAAGGAAGGAAGGAGGAGGAAGGAAGGAGGAACGCGGGGCATCGTCTCTTCAAAACGAGGACCCAACACCACAGGATGGTTGGGAAAAAATGCCACGCGCGGCAACAACATAACCAGCTCACCACAACTATGGCATATCTTCACTGTACACGATCACCTGCACGACTCCTATGACGACAATTACGACGACGAAGACGACGACGCGTCGAATCGATTGGAGATGTAGCGAATTATCTTGCAATCCTTGCACAAACAAGCACAGCATTCCTCTGTCATGCAGGGTCGCCCAGGAAGCACGGCCCGTAAGATCCATCACGGCGAACGCTAGTACGCAAATAATTCCACGCACGGCCAACACCGAACACGCTCAGCACAACTATGCACGGTCACTGGCGCGAGCCCCGGATGTGCCAGCCCTCGACCAGCTTCCGACAAGATGAAGCCAAGGTCGGGACAAAGAGGGGTCGGGACAAGCCGGGCTCTCCGAGGACTGTAGCGCCTCTGGAGGATGTATCCGGCGCCGCGGCTGTCTCGGAGCGAGTCTTGCACGCTCTGGGAGCGTTCCGGAACAGGCTGGATCGATGTATCCCTAGGTCGGGCATGTTCTCCTACAGTGGGATTCTGGAGGAACGAAGAAACACAGTAACAAAAATATGCCAACATAGCCCAAAAGAGTCAAACATCGTCCTCAGACTATGTTTGGACTATTTTGGGAGATGCCTCCTGTAGCTGGACATGCAAGACTTCACCGTATCCCGATCCTGGGCCGTAGCAAAATCGTCCCCAGACTATTTTGGAACTATTTTGGAATATTTTTCCTGTAGAAGGACATGCCCGACAGTGGACTTAAAGTGGAAAAAAATCGGCGGGGTTCCAAAGTAACTCCCAGCGAGTACCCATGGCGGTGCCGCTCAGGACCAGCCGAATCGACAGCGAAGCCGACGCCGACCGAAACCGACGGACAGCAGCCCAGGAGGACGCAGCTGCACAGCCGGCGACCGAACTCGACCGACCGAGGGCAACCGACTGCGAAGCAACCAGACCGACCCAACCGCAGACACCCCTGATACAGGATGAGCTCGACCACAAGGAACCTTCCACAAGAAACCCAACCCTGTAATTAACCCCGGGACGCCCTTTGAATTTGGTGCGGGGAAGTCACGCAGTCCATAGCAAAACTATCGACACCCAAGAAGCCCAGGGCACCCTGGAGGCAATCAGGGTGTTTCTTGGCATGGGTTTCCACTACCTATTCCAGACCTCCGACGACCCGATTTTTCCGAGTCGCACCCCCCTTTCACTCTCGACCCCTTCCCCGCGGACATTTTCTTCACCGCGAGCTGATATGTGATGGCCCCTCGGCCCAAAAAGGACCCTCCGAAAGGCCGAAATTGCTTGAACACGCGCACATGAGCAAGATGAAACAATCACTACGTCGGAGGTGTCTGGGTCCCCGCGGAGGCCTCCAGAGGGTGTGCGGAGGTCCTCGATCCTCAAATCTCCTCCTACTCGAATCTCGACGGAGGATGAGGATGATGGGAAGAAAGAGGAGCGAGAGAAGGCGAAGGAGGGAGCAGGGAGGACACAGAGGGAGAAGGGATCCCTCCTACACCACGTCCCCCCATCCCCTCGTCCCCCCTCAGATCCTGCAGCTGGCGAAGGGAAGCAACACAAGCGTAATTACATGTGTTCCCACTTCCTCTTCCTCCTCCACCTCCTCCATCTCCTTCTTCACCTTCTCCTCCTCCTCCTCCTCCTCCTCCTGCTCCCTCCTCCTCCTCCTCCTCCTCTGAGGCCTCCTTCGTCACCTCCTCTTTTACCTTTCAAATACCACCTCGGGTCATGCCAAGAGCACCCAGATCCCCTCCGCCTTCCTCCTCCCTCCTCCTCCCTCTTCTTCTCTCCCTCCCTCCCTCCCTCCCTCCCTCCCTCCCTCCCTCCTCTGTGCCTCCTCCCTCCCTCCTTCTGTCTCCTCCCTCCCTCTCCCTCCTCCGCCCCAGGGCTCCTCCTCCCAATCGACGGTATGGCGACTCCAATCCCCAGCCTACGCAGCGGGGCGTCCGGCTGAGCAAACAGATGGGGGCACAACTCGGGAATACACGATGGGCGGCGTCCAGCCTCGATGGGGCGCCTACAGAAACCCTCTGGCGGTGCTTCCCCGAGCCTTCGGTGGCAATTCATGGGAGCCTCCCATACCATCTCGTCGGCTCTTGCAAATCGATGCTGGTCGACGCTAGTCGACGCCAAATCGACGCTAATCGACACTAGTCGACACTAAATCGGCGCTGTCTCATCGACGGCCCTGCGCAGGGCGCGGCAACCCGCGCGGTTTGGCGAGGTTCCCGCTCGGAGCGCCGATCCTGCTCGGAATGCCGATCTGGGGCGGCTGCGCCTCCAGGCTCTCTCACGGGGGGACATCGGCGAGCGCGTTCCACGACTCGCAAACTAACTACTCGCAAATAGCCTGGATCCCACGAG
>CAUYUJ010014238.1:0-60000 GCA_963575745.1 Prorocentrum cordatum | reverse complement strand
CGCCACCTGTGGTCTTGCCACAGGGGTGCACGGCGTGCCGAACGCCTGGCAAATGGTGTTCGATTATTTTCTCAAGAACTCCATATGAAGGACTTCGTCCCAGCCCGCCGGCCACCCGTAAAGCTGTTCAAAACGCAAGTCCCATCAGCGTGTTCGCTCAATGTGGCTTCAAGACGGCCTCCAGGACGGCCTCAAGACGGCCAAGATGGCCTCAAGACGCCCAAGATGGCCTCAAGACGCCCAAGATGGCACCACGAAGGCGCCAACATGTCTTCAAGACGGCCTAAGATAGCCTCAAGATGTCCCAACACGGCTCAAGAGTCTCCACAGAGGCCTCCAAGACAGCTTGGAGGCTTCCAAGAGGATCCACAGGAAGGCCCACAGAGGCCAAACGCAAAATATGTTCCTTAGATTTGTCATGATTTGGCAGTTGCTTCCGACGTCCTTCCGACGGCCTAAGAGGACCCAAATATTGCCCTAACATCGCCCAAGAGGCCTCCAAGATGGCCCCAGGACGGCCGAAGTGGATCCCAAGACGGCCCCGAAGGGCCCCAAGATGGCCCAAGAGGCCTCCAAGACACCCAAGATGGTCTTCAAGACGACCCTGAGACGCCCTAAGACGGCCCCAAGACTGCCCAAAGAGACTCCCAAGACGGCTTCCGATGGGCCAGGAACTCCGTTAGAATGCCAAAAGAGACCCCCAAGAAGCCCCGAAAGGCCTCCAAGAGGCCCAAGGATGCCCCCAAGAGGCCTCCAAGAGGCACCCTGGAAACTCCCAGAAGCCTCAATAATGACCTAAGAAGCTTCCAAAAGGTCTCCTCATCCTTCTTCTCATCCTGCTCTTTCCTCCCTCTCCGCATCCTCCCCCATGTGTTCCCCGAAAGGTTTCAACAACGGCTTGGGGAACGCACGGTCCAATAGCGTGGCCAAACTTTGCCAAACTTTTGGCCATGTAGACGTTTCCACAGAAAAGAACAACGATTCGCCGTAAACGTCTTCGATGTAACACCCTTACGTGATACCCTGGCAAAGAATACAACACATTCGTGTTGTTCACACCCTCCGTGTTGCTTTCTTGAACGATCGCGGCTATCCGATGCCGCGGATGGCTCGATCTCGGCGAACGCCGGGCAACGGGTGGCGTTCAACCATGAACGACCGCATTGGTGTCTCAGCCGCGTAGACACGATTCTACCGTACAGACGTGACGGGGAGCCCTGGTACGCTTCCAGCTGCTCTTCAATTGCAACCAGACAGGGTCTGCAGTGAAGCTACGATCCAACTTCGAGTAGATAAGCTAATTGGGACCTGGCTGAAGCTAGACACATGGTCATGGCTGGATAGTGTGGGGGGAGAAGGCTGTGGCTGAAGATGAAGCGTACGATCATTGGAAACGCATGCTGCGTGCGAGCATGGAAACGTATGCTGCTCCCCTGCGTACGTTATGAAAGCTTCTGCCGTCGCAAAACCTGTTGATGATCGCGAGGGCCGACACCGAAAGACAAACGCATACGAAAGAACGCGTCTCGTGGACGCTTGCCTTGAAGAACATCTGAACACGTGGACCTGCCCCCCCCCAAACAAACATTTAGCATGCCCTGAGAACCACACCCCACCCCCCTCACGCCGGCTTCGGGCTATTCCGACGCACCCCTGTCGAGGATAAACGCCCCCCCATCGTACATAGGCAGCAAATTTGTGGCTCAGTCGACAAATCCCCAAAGTCGGGGATCGGGGTTGCCCCCCCTTGTTAAGAACGCGACCTCAACGACGTCTTACTGCTGGCAGAGCACCAGACCCAGACATCCGGCGACTCGACCGCCGACCTCTCGACCACTTCCCCAGCACCGGTGTTTCATCCCGAGCCGGTGCTTGACGGTCCCGGCCCGGTATGAAGGGGCCCTGGGACACACAAATAAATACACACAAATAAAACACATACTCATATTTTCCCATATTTCCTGAATTTTTGTCTTCCCCCCCACTTCCCATACTTTCCCATATTTTCTGGGGGATCGACGATTAATTGTGTCTGTGTGTTTTTTTCCCTCCTGACGGTAACCGGCCCGAGAAGCCGAAAACGACCGACATCTGCCGTCTCGACTTTTTCGGGACGCCGGATGTCTGGGATAACGTTGTGACAACGCCCGCTTTACGACGCTCAGGAACGTCCTCCTTCCGCCACGGGCGACGGTCCTGGCCGACTCCCGCGGCATCCACCGAGAATATCCCCTGCGCGCTCGGCCGTGGACCACCCTGCTGCCCGCCGGCCCGCTGCTGCCTCCGGCGGTCCCGGGCGTTGCGCAAGGACCGACCGTCCTGGCATTCCTGGGCCTACCACGGAGTGTGCTCAGAGCAAAATTACGCCAGAGAAAAAAACCGATCAATAGATGGTTTTCGCCGAGGAGATCGACCGGGAACCCGGGAGCCCTGGAACCCAGGACCCACCGAAATCGGCCCGGAACCAATAACTGGAAGCCCGGGGACCCAGAACCGGGAACCCGGGAACCCAGCCTGCCACCCAAATCGGCGGGAAACTTTCGCCAAATCTTTCAGCCTCCGCTAGGATCCTTTCGGTGCAAGCACTGATTGGGGAATAAGAGCCGATGTGCTGAACCAACACGGTCTCAGCCAGAAATGTTCTAAGAACATTTTGCTCGGCGGCGCCCAGGGAGGAAGTATGAAGGGGCGGGCCTTCTCAGAAAGCTTGGAAAGCCTCCGGCCTTCTGAAAAGTGTCTGAAGCTTTCTCCCAAAACACAAACAACTTCTCTGAAGGCTGGAGGGCGTCTTAGAAGCCCCGCCGCCTTCTGAGAAAACCTGCTCTTTCTCACTTCTCCCCAAAGCGCGTCGCCGACTCATGCAAAACACGAAAGGTCATTCGAACATTCTTTGGTGCACGTATAGGCAATCCAGCACGCTTCGCCACAGCTGGAAGGCAGTCCTCCGTACGAGAGCTGGATGGCAGTACTTTCCAACGGGCTATTGCATATTGATCGAACATCTGACGCCCCGATATTGCGGGGGAAGCGATGAGAACATAACGTTCCTGTCGTCGAGATCGTGCGTCGTCGCGCTAGCTCACTACTGCCACCACAAAGTCTGCCACCGTGCCTGGAGGCAGGTGTTGCACACTTCCAGTAACGGTTACCGATGCCACAAGTACAACTGATACTGTGACTAATGCTGGTAATACCTCCATCCATCGCGACATTACTATTATTATGACTAATACAACTATTGTAGGCCGTGCTCCGGCGACAGCTTGCAAGGCAATGCTGGTTACGTTCCATGGGAATGCTCAGTGGTGCCAAACCTGAAAGACTAACGTAACCCTGTATCGCCGTCCACTGAAAGTATTTGTATGATGGAATACATGTTGCGTCCATTGACCCGCAGACGCGCACAACAATGAGAGGATGCTCGAAATGGAAAAACAAACAATAAATGCAGACGACGATTTTCCGCAAGCATGTTTGCCGCGGGAAAAGGCTTCGCCGCGGCCGATCCGCTCTGGAGTGGTACCGCCCCCTGATGCCACCACCCCCTGATGCCCTTTGCACCCCGTGCTGCAAGAGCGCCCCATTTCTGCGCGCACCATGGCCAGCCCGCGAGAAGGCCAAGTCCGCGCAAGAAAAGAGAAGGCAGCTCGCGCCAGTTCCAACGTGCGAAAAAGCAGTGGACCGACGAAGCTGGCCTTCACTACGACGGAGTCGCGAGAAGGCAGGAACAGCCTTCACTCCGCAGCCGTGTCCAGCGTGCGAAAAAAGCAGTGGACCGACGAGCCTCACCGTCGCTATGAGGGACTCACGGGAGAGCATGGAAGCGCAGCCTAGACAATGCACCGCCGCGCCACTCTGATCTCGAAGAGCGCACCGCACATATCCTTGCGCCTCTGTCTTCTAACCCGTTTCAATATCATGATGCGCACCGAACTCATGAGCCCCGAATGCAAAGAGGGGCCTGACCCAGCTGAGGAACAGAACTCATGGACCAGATTGTCACTGCAAACTATCCCCGCGTGAAAAAAAAAATGTCACCCGTCCCTGAGCTCTGAAAGTGTGCAACTAGGCTTGGACCGGGAAGGATTGAACGGTCCTGAAATCCAACGGTGCGAAATAAATTGAAACATCCTACAAAACGACGACGGGAGCCTTAGACACTATTTTTGTTGGGCCATTTCCGAGTCGGATCGATATGTGAGGGCCCAAGGGCCCCCAACCAGGCGAAATCGCCCCGCTAAAACAATTGAGACGCCAGAATCTCAGAGGAAGGGCGAGGGGAATCCAAGAACGATGAAACATCCAGGAGCGTTTCAAATGTACCGGCCCAGCGGGCAAGAGGCGTTCCCGACCTGGGCACTGTGGGGACGAAGCGCGCCCTCTCTTCTGAAAGGGCGCGAGGTTGCTGGCATTTTTCCTATCTGGGGGATATCTGGGAGCTTTCTTGGGGTGCCGTGGGGATCCATTCGTTTGCAATGTATGGGCCTGTCGCCCTTTGGGAACGGACCTAAGGTAAATGGGGGGATTTCTTTGCTGCAAATGCATTAGCGGGGACCTAACTTAGGCTACGTCTTCCTTGTGGGATCAGGGTTGGGAGTTGCTATATTCTCGATGATCCATTGGGGCCTCTTTCGTTATCTTGCGGTCCCTCGAACCCACTTGGAGGGCCTCGGGGCCGCTTGGGCAAGGCGGTCCTGGGCCAGTCCTGGAACCCTCTCGGGACCGCCTTGGAGGACATCTCGGGGGCGTTGTGCGCCTCTTGGGCGCTCTTGTGTGCCATTCGTGCCCTCGTGGATGCACGCGCAGCAATTTCGTTCAACAAAAACTGACGTTCGCAAGTGTGCGGGATCTGGCTGGCTGGGCAAGCCGGGGGGGGGGGGGGGGGGGGGGGGAGCCAGCGGGGGGAGGGCAGCTGTGCATCCGCGCGCGCGCTTGTGAAGGGCGCGGGGGGCGGGGCGCGCCGTCGCGGACGACGCCCGGTGGCGCAGTCGACTCCCCCGCGCGCGCGCGCCGATCCGTTCATTCTTGGGCCACGGGATGGTGCGCCATGGTTGTGGATGCCATGACAGTGGACACTCTGACAATGGTATCATTGAGTTAACGATGTGTTGGCTATTTGTAAAAATTATCCCGGCAAAGCAACCTAACAGCGATATGTAGAAACATATCTGAAAGCATTCCCCTTCAGATTCAGATGAAAATCCAGTTGTAGAATTCTGCTGTTCTCGCAGTCGTAGTCGCGTTCGCGATGACAGTCGCAGCGGCAACGGCAGTCGCAGTCACAGCCTCAGCCTCAGCCTGCCTCAGCCTCAGCCTCAGCCTGCCTCAGCCTCAGCCTGCCTCAGCCTCAGCCTCAGCCTGCTTCAGCCTCAGCCTCAGTCTGCCTTCAGCCTCGGCCTCAGCCTCAGCCTGCCTCATCAGCCTCAGCCTCAGCCTCAGCCTGCCTCAGCATCAGCCTGCCTCAGCCTCAGCCTCAGCCTGCCTCAGCCTCAGCCTCAGTCTGCTTCAGCCTCAGCCTCAGTCTGCCTTCAGCCTCGGCCTCAGCCTCAGCCTGCCTCAGCCTCAGCCTGCCTCGGCCGCAGCATCAGCCTGCCTCAGCATTCAAAATGTGGCCCAGGAATGGAGTTCTGGGAACTAGAAGAACACGAAGTGGCCTACAGTTGGCTCCGGGCATTCAAAATCATGCCCAGGAATGGAGTTCTGGGAACTTGAAGAGCACGAAGTGGCCTACAGTTGGCTCCGGGCATCCAAAATGTGGCCCGGGAATGGAGTTCTGGGAAATCGAAGAGCACGAAGTGGCCTACAGTTGGCTCCGGGCATCCAAAATGTGGCCCGGGAATGGAGTTCTGGGAACTCGAAGAGCACGAAGTGGCCCACAGTTGGCTCCGGGCACTCAAAATGTAGCCCGGGAATGGAGTTCTGGGAGGTCGAAGAGCACGAAGTGCGTGACTGTTGACGAAAAACGAGCCCGGCTCTGTTCCCGGTTCTCCAGAATGTGGCCCGGGAATGGAGTTCTGGGAGGTCAAGAGCACGAAATGTGTGACTGTTGGCGAAAAGCGAGCGCGGCTCTGTTCCCGGTTCTCCAGAATGTGGCCCGGGAATGGAGTTCTGGGAGGTCGAAGAGCACGAAGTGTGTGACTGTTGGCGAAAAACGATTCCCGCTTCTCCTCCCCGGCACCCGCCCAAACCCCCCTGAGGAGTCATGATGCTCTCTTTTGACCCCACTAGAAACCTATCAGCAAACGCTGTTAGGTAATAGTATACACATGTTTTGAACATGCGTTTACTTGTTTAAGGCATGTCTGAAACATTTTTATCATCTGGAATTTATTGGGCAGTATGCTTCCTCTCCATGGATCGACTTCCACAACGCCATGGTCCCTGCTGAACAATGACCACCCTAACAGGGGCCGCCGGCAACCGAACACCCCGCCTGGTGGGCGGGTGGGCCACCAGCCCCCTCGACGTCAGACTCCGTCGTGGACATCCGATTCAATGTTGATTCGTTCTGTCGGTCCATCGACCGCCCTGTTTGCTGCCGCCGGCCCGCGCGGGCGCTCCTTGCTCGCGAGGTGGCCGCGCCGTCTTGCGTCGGAGATTTGCTGATGGAGGAGAACTGCAGCCTCCGTTCCTCGACTACCGGTTTTCTCCAGGGCTAGGGGCGGAGTCCCCTTTCGGCAGCATCTTTGGCGTCAAAGGGCAACCTCTGCAACGACAGCTCGGGGAGGCTCGACGTTGGCGGGGCTAAGGAGCGCCTGGTCATCCTCGTCCGCGAGGAGGCCGCGCCGTCTGGCGTCGGAGATTTGAAGGGGCCCTGGGACACACAAATGAATACACACAAATAACAAGATTCCCCATCTTTTCCCATACTTTCTGGGTTTTCATCTTCCCCCCCACTTCCCATGTTTCCCCACATTTTCTGGGGAATCGACGATCAATTGTGTCTGTGTGTTTTCGTTTCCCTCCTGACTGCAGAGCGCCGCCGCGGCCCGCTGCCGACGCCGCGCGGAGCGCGCAAGCTCCTGAGATCCCCGGGCGGAGCACGCAGGCGGGCTTCTGGGATGCCACGCCCGCCGGGATGGCGCAGCTCGACCCGACGCGGCGCCAAAAGATCAGGGCTGGACCTACACGGTGTTTTGGCGCTTTCGTGGGCCGTTTTCGTTTCGAGTTCGTTTTTTGCGGTAGAGGCGGATCGAAGACAGAACGAGTGAAGACGAAAACAAAACGAAAACGGAAAGCACCGTTTAGGTTCAGCCCTGCCTGGAGCAGAGCTAGGTCGGGCGTCCCCCTACAGGCAGATGTTGGGCGAAACATGAAAAAATACTGAACACAGATTGACAACAATGCTCAAAAAAAATCAGAAAATATACTCCCCATACTGATTGTTTGACTAGTTTTGAATATCCCTCCTGTAGAGGGACACGCCCGACTTACGAGTAGGAGCAAGGATCGTGGAATCGCTCGGTCCCCTGGGGCTATCTCCCGCGCGCGGTCAGAAACTGCCCCAGGAGGGGGGATCTCTCCAGGGTGCCTGAGGCTCCGAAAGGGAAAGAGGCAATAGAAAAAAAACAGGAACCCGAAGCGGCCCACCTAGAGCGTGAGTCGGACGGGGCCGAAATCTCCTCTTCGCGCAGGGCCTTCCCAGCGACGTCTTTCGCGGCGAATGAGGGCCCAACGCGCTAGACCCCCGCCGGGGGCGCGATTCCGTGACTTTTCTCGCGGCGGGGATGGCACCTCGGCAACGTGATACTCCGCGGGAGCCGCCAGGGTAATTCTTGGCCGAGCTGAAGGGGCCCCGCGCTACGCGTCAAAACCTAAACAGTAAACACAGAGCCCAGGAGGGCCTGCGCCACGCGCAAGATGCGCTGCCCCCTTTTTTTGGGCAGGCTCTTATCGCGGCCGTAATTCCCCGCCGCTTTGAACCTTTCATCGGGCGCAGCCGTCAAATCCTCGGCCGCCGCGTCAGCGCTCGCCGCGAAGGAGCTCTTGTCGAGCCCACTACCCCAGGGACGGGGGGGCCTTCCTCAGCACCCCCCTCAACTGGTATCGCCCAGGCTCGAGGAGGCTGCCAACGGGGACGGCGCGACTCCCCGTGGACACCATGCAACGCTCCCCGTGGGTTCCCAGTGGCCTGGGGAAGGTCCTACACGCACTAAAGGGAAAAGAAACAAATGAACCTGGCACAGACACAACCAGTCGCGCCTGGAGGAAGAGGAAGGAAGACGAGGGGAGGAGAACGAACTGAAGAAAACAGCTACGGTGGTGAGCCTCCCACCCCGGGGTTGGCGCAAGCGCGCGAGGTCGTGCGCCTTGGCGTTCCTGACCCTCAGCCGCACTGGTGGGGGAATCTTGAACGCTGCTGGAAACTTCTGGCGAAACGCCATTCAAGCCAGAACACAACATTAGGTCGAATTGCTGGACCAAATCCCAATCGTAATCATCCACGTCGGCGTCATCATCGAGACCGGAATCGCCTTCAACATCGTCTGCGTCGCCGTCGTAATCGTCATCTGCGCCGGGGGAGGGCAACCTATGGGAGTTTGTTTTGTCCATTGAAAACGCACAGAAAGAACAACAACAAATCGAGAACCAGAAAGGGGGCAATGTATACGAACCTCTGTAAAATCAAACAAACAATTGGACTCGAGCCACAGGAAGGGGGCAATCTAGAGGAATTCCGTAAACACACACACAGGAGTCGAACCCCAGGAGAAGGGCAAAATGTAGGAGCATACGCAAAACACACATTGGATTCGAACGACAGGAAAAGGGCAATCTATAGGAACAGGCGTACAACACGTAGGATTCGGGGCCCAGGAGAGGGGCAACCTGTAGGAACGTACAAACAGCACAACAGACTCGAGCCCCAGAAGAGGGGCCATCTGCAGGACCACGCGTGGAACATGCTCGAATCGAGCTACAGGACAGGGGCAACCCACAGAACCACGCGTAAAACACACGGGCTGAGAGGCCCAGCAAGGGGGCAATGCATAGGAACATGCGTACAGCACATCGGATTCGAGCCACAGTAGAGGGGCAATATCGATAGGAACATACGTAAACACACACACACGGCTGCGCAGCGCAGCAGAAGGAAGCATTTCAGGGGACATCAGGCTACAACACCATACAGTGGAGGCCAGCCCACAAGACACCTTCCGCAAGAAACCCAACCCTGGGACTCCAAGACGTCCATTGATTTTTGGTGTGGGAACTTCACGCTTTCCATAGCAACACCATCTAAACCCAGGGCACCCTGCGGCAAGCAGGGTGCTTCTTGGCATGGACTTCCACTGTAGTGAGTCGCACTTCTGAGCCCAATCCAGCCAGAACACCATAGCGAGTCTCATGCCTGGATCTGCAAGGGCTAAGTTCGAGCTGGAACACTATGTGATGCGCATCTCTGGGCCAAGTTGAGCCAACACACAAACTACTTAGCGCTGCAGGGATTTAGGGGTTTATGGGTTCGGGGGTTGGGGATTGGGGTTTTGGGTTCGGGGTTTGTGGTTTGGGATTTTAGGGTTTCAGGGTTTAGGGTTTTAGGGTATTAGGGTTTAGGGTTTTAGACTTTTAGGGTTTTAGGGCTTTAGGGCTTTAGCGTTTTTGAGTTTTCGGGTTTGTCTGGCACACGCCTCCCCCCAGCCCTACTTGTGGAGTTTCTGTTGACAGGAACCTTCGAACTCTGTTTACCCCCTCTAGCACAGTGCTATTGGGGAAGTGAGTGTCAGGAAGGGTGGATAAAGGCAAATCCGTTCAAAATCAATCCCTAGAGCCCTCCCGGGGTCCATCTGGTGTATTTTTTCACCCCGGATCGCCCGTGAAGGCCGAAGAAAACCAAACACCAACTCGAACTCAGCACCTAGAACCTGGCCCCCTTTTGTGCTGGCCAAAATCAATACTGGGCCACCTGAGACCCCCAGCCGGCTCAGCACATACACGGATCCCAAACACAAGATGGGCTTTGCTACGGTCGGGGTGGGTGTCCGATTGGCGTCCCCCGACACACAGTTCCACGGCATGGCTGGCTCTTAGTGGTTTTCTGAAATGGCAGGGCCGTTTTTCCGTAGCATTTCTAAACATCTTGATATCGAGAAAAAATATAATGAAAAAGTTCGCCGAAACGGAAACCACTCTGGGATTGAAGCCGGAGCCAGAAAACAAACGGCGACGGAACCGGAAAAAAGACGGCGCCAGAACCAAAGAAACAAAGGCACAACGAAAACGGATTAAAAGCTGCCCTGTTTTCCAAGAGCCATCAAGGACTGGCTCCGCAACACGGCCCGCTCCACGTCGTGACTGGCAGCTCCTACGGAAAAGCGCCTCCGACGGCGCCTACAGCACCGCGGCCCTGGGCCGCTTCTCCCTGCTCGGCAGCCCAGGCAGCATGCAGGGAATGTAGCCCTTCGCGAAGGAGTCCTGG
Source organism: Prorocentrum cordatum (assembly GCA_963575745.1). Taxonomy (NCBI): domain Eukaryota; class Dinophyceae; order Prorocentrales; family Prorocentraceae; genus Prorocentrum; species Prorocentrum cordatum. Next base: position 49,580 of record CAUYUJ010014238.1, on the reverse strand, counting down.
TCCATTGACAGGGAGAGGGGGTCACCCCACTTGGTGGGCGCCCTCTGGCCGCCCTTCATGTTAGTGAACGGAAGGATGGGCGACGAGCGCGACCTCGGCGGCGAAATCCAATCGGCCCGACCGTCACAACCCCGATCGGGATCGAGGCGGAGCAAGATTCCGCAACGATTCGTGATGGATGGACACGCGAAGAACACCCGATGGGAAAATATGTGCGCTGTCGTGGTCGGCAAAAAGGGCTGGGCTCCCCTGTCTCCCTTACAGAATTCTAGATGTGTATATATATATATATATATATACTAGAAACACGCGCGCGCTTCGCGTGAGCTTAGGTTCTGTCGAGCCACAGACCCAGGAATCCTCCCCCTCCTCCTCGTTTTCCTCCTCATCCTCGTCCTTTCCCGAGCGATACAATAACAACTTGCGTGGAACCCCTCTCGGGCCCATCTTGGGGCTCTCTTGGGCCGCCTTTGGAGCCTCTTGGGGCGTCCTGGGTCTCTCGTGGGGGCTTCTTGGAGCTCTCTTGGCGCCTCCTGGAGCCTCTTGGGGCCGAAAGCTTGGAATTCTACAATGGCTTTCTCCCTCTGGGACCACTCTCGGGCACGCCTTGGGGCTCTCTTAGGCCATTTTGGAGTCCAATTTTGCCGTCCTGGGCGCCTCGTGAACCGTCTTGGAACTCTCTTGGGGGCCACCCAGGCCGTCTTGGGAGCCTCTTCGGACGTGTTGGACGCGGTGAAAACCCAGCAGGCGACCATGCGAAAAGTATACGTCTTCCCATAGGAATGGAACCATTTTTGCTTCTTGGACCTCTCTTGGGGTGCCTCTCGGAACGTCTTGGGCTGATTTTGGAAGCCTTTTGGCGCCTCTGGGCGGCGTTTTGGCGCCTCCTGGGATGTGTTGGGCCGGAAGCTCGTAATTCGAGAGTTAGGGTGGCTCAGAACTCACCCTGGGGGTGTCCTACCCCCCCTGTGGGGAGCGACCCCGCGAATCGATCCCCACAGAGCCCTGTGGGGATGTACGCGCGCGTGATAGCTCAATGTCATGAATATTGGTCTCTGAATTTCCATATGCTTGAGAATTCAAAACTATGATTTTGCGTGTGTGTGAAGGTGTGATGTGTTCGGTTTTCGTTATTCCAATTTTACGATTGACAGGTTTTTGCACATGCGTCGTTGCAAAATGGAGTGGTTCGCGCGTGCAGTTCTTGTGGATTCAGGATTTCGCAAATTCATATCTACAGGTTTCAAGCATTCACCACCACCTGATTGCACCCACACGGCGCTAGCGTACTGGCCAACATCCGTAAATTGTCACGTGCAACGTCCACCGTGTTGCGAAATTGGTGGTGCAACGTTCCGCGGATGAGGAGGAGGAGAAGGAGGGGAATAAGGGGGAGGAGGAGGAGGAAGAGGAGGAGGAGGAGGAGGCGAAGCAGCAGCAGGAGGAGGAGGAGGAGGAAGAGGAGGAAGAAAATGACGTTGTGGCTTCTCTGTTCCCTTGCGCTGCATCCTCCACTCTTTTCCCGTCCCGTCTCATACCCCCTCCCTTATGTTTGCCTCGCCTCCCCTCCGCTCCCATCGTCGCTCCCTTCACTATTCGTCCTCCCTGCGACCCATCGTGCCTTCCATTGCCTCACGCGCGTGCGTTGCTGGCGCATGCGCGCAGCCTTTTGGCTTCATGGCGGCTGCCGCAGCCTCCCTGGCGGACCGCCTGCGCCGCTTCTTCCAGCACGCGTGTGTGTGCCATCCTGCGCCAGATGCAGATGGCCCAGTCGTTCTTCTCAGACGGGATGCGATCTCGAGCGTGCTCGCGCCATGGATTGGAGCAACGGTGCCTGCTCGTCGCGCACTTGCGGCAGCTGTCCGTGGCAACGCTGCCTTCCTCTCCGTGCGCGAGAGCTCGCAGGTCGACGGGGCACCACGTCGCGCCCACGCCCCATGCCCCACCACGGCGCAACTCGCCGACACCTTGTCCAACCCCAAGCCCCACCTTGCTGTTATAGGGGGAATGCGTGCGGTGCGACGCGGTGTCCCGTCGGTCCCAAGGTTTCGTTGATTTCGCGTGTGTGCTGAAGGTGTTGCGCGACGGTGGCGTGCGCATCGAGCCGCATGCATGGGGCGCTCATTGCGTGCTCGCTCGCGCAGACGCCGTTGCACGGCATGAGCTCGAGCAGCAGCAGCAGCAGCAGCAGCAGCAGCAGCAGCAGCAACAGCGCGACCAGCACCAGCAACACCAGCACCAACACCACGAACGGCACGATCGCCAGCTGGTTGCAGTGGCGGGCGCCGCGCCGCCTGATGGCGGCGGCGCTGGCGCCGCGGCGCCGCCCGCTGCCCCTGGGCTCCAACTCGCGCTGCCGCTGCCACAGGCCGCGCCCCGGGGGGGATTCTGAATGCCGTCCTTCGTTCGTGAGCACGCGAGGTTGCGTGCGTTGTCATGCGCGCGCGTGCTCTGCGTTTGCCTGTCAAATTGTTTGTCTGCCAATGTTCTCTCTCTCTCTCTCTCTCTCTCGCTCTTTCTATACATATATATATAGATATACATATATCCGTGCCTCTCTCTGACTCTCTCTCTCTCTCTCTCTCTCCCTCCCGCCCTCCCTCTCTCTCTCTCTCTCCACCTCTCTATGCGTGTGTGCACATCCTCATCGGTCATGCCTCCTTACACCTTCGCCAATCCTCCGCTCCCCCTCATGCTCCGCATGCTCCCCCCCCCTCATCCGTTTCCTCCCCTTAGGTCTCATCCGTCTCTGCGCCCTCCGTATCCCACCGTGCCTTAGATCCCATATGCCCCCGCGCCCTCCTGCATCCGCAGTGCATCCTCGGTGCTCGTGCTCACCCCTCCCCTGGAGGCTGGGCGCTACGCGGATTTCTCGCTGCAGCAGGCGCTGGCGGTGCTGGAGCAGCGGGATCGCCAACTTGCGCAGCGGTCCCGTCGGACAGCCGCCGCGGGGAGGAGGGCGGAGGGAGTGGGAGGGGCGAAGGTATGAAGAGGAGGAGGAGGAGAAGGAGGAAGAGGAGGAGGAGGAGGATAATGAGGATCATGATGGAGATGAAGGAGGATGAGGAGGATGGGGGAGAAGGAGAAGGAGGAGGATGGAGGGGGAACGGAGGGATGAGGACGCCCAACGGAAGAGTAGAGTCATTCAGTCTTCCTCCTCCAACTCAGTCTCCTCCTGCTCCTATTCCTCCTCCTCATCCTTCTCCTCCTCCTCCTCCTCCTCACCCCCCTCCCCCATTCCTCCCCCCCTCCCCCTCCTCTCCGTTCCGCCGCGCTGCGCGACGAGAATGGGAAGCGCGTGTCTGGCGCGGTTCGGTCTCGGTGCGCGTTGGCACGCGTGGCGCATTGCCCCAGCATTGTCAGTGTTCTCTTGCATTCGCATCTTGTCTTCTAGTCGTGTGCCCTCATTCGCGCGAGGACCAACAATATGCGTCGACAGCGTGATCGTTGGAAGGCAACTGCTACTGGCCTGAGGAAGAAGCTTCGGATATTCAAGGCTGGGCAGGGGTGCTTCGCTACGGCAGGTGATATCGGTGTACTTCGGGCAGGGAGGAAGGGTGTTCGACTGACTCTCAGGAGTCGCATCGGGCTCGGCATCAGGAAGAATTTGGTAAATCTTGCATCGCGTCACGTAGGCATGCTTTTGTGTCGTGACATTTCAAAAGACACCGTGAATCGATGTGAGACGGTAGCAGGTGCTGCGCTTGTGGGATCTGTCCGTTCGTGGTTCGACACGGTGCGACGACGGTGGCGCGCCGCAGGTCTAGCAAGGCCGGCTTCGCTCCTGGGGCCCGATCATGCGCCACCCGTCCCCATCCTGGACGACGGCTCGCAATCGCCAGGGCTTCAGCTGGTCGGCCCATCGTCGGGCTCGTCGGGGGCCCCTGTAGTGCAAGTGGAGCGGCGGATGAATCTTACCGCGGTGCAGTGGATGTCCGATGCTACGAATTCAGCTATTTGGCAGCGGAGGAGCCTGCTGCGGGAGCTAATCACCACGACCCGTTCGGGCACACTGGCATTACAATCCTTGCTTCGCTCATGTTGCACATATATGCGTCAGCAACAGCAACAACAGCCGTCTCCGTAAGCGCCCAGGGGTATTGCATCCTGATCCTCCTTCTCTTCCTCCTCCTCATCTTCGTCCTCCTCCACCTCCCCCTCTCCTCCTCCTCCTCCTCCTCCTCCTCCTCCTCCTCCTCCTCCTCTTCCTCCTCTCTCTATCCTCCTACTCCTCCTCCTCGTGCACCTGTGCAACGCATCGGGGCGGTGGTGGTGGTGTGGTGGCGCTGTCGTCGTGTCTTGTTGCGTTGCCTTCTCACAGGAAGTTGCACAGCACGATCGTGGACGCAACGGTGTCTTGCTCATCCGATCCAGATTGGTGTGGACAATTCGCATCAGGTCGTACGCCATACCACAAGGTATTCTCTAGTACGCACGTGCTTGCTGACATATTGCCAGTCGAGGACCCACTCGGCGCGTGGAGGAGGAGGAGGAGGAGGAGGAGGAGGGGGAGGAGGAGCAGGGCTTAAAGGGAGAAAGAAAAGAGAAGGAGGAGAAGGAGGAAGGAGGAAGGGTGAAGAGGAGGGATTAGGAGGACGTGTCATAGGGCGCGTGGGCGGGCGTCCGCGAGGACGGCACTGCGCTGGGAGCTTTCACCATGATACGAAAGCAACTGAGATCCGTTGGGTGCTTGTCTTGGGACGAACTGCCGCCATACAAGCCAGGTGACGTGTGCCTTGAGTTGCGTATATTCTTGAATGTAACTGATGCTGGTTCGGACCAGCGCGCAGCGCGCAAACTTATGGCATCTGTGATCGGTGGCATCCCCTCTGCGCTCTATTTCGATGTGAACTGCATGGATCACCAACAACACCTGGTATGTAAGGGCGGACTGGTTGTTATAGACGAAATACTTTCAGAATTCAAGAAGCCGTTCAAATATTACACCTCCATTTGTAAGCTCACGAATGCGTGGCGGGATCTGGCAAAAACGGTGTATGCTGTGTGGGTTAGAATATTCGGGGCATCAGATGCAGCCGCCCATGCCCTTCACTTGCCAGCCAGGTGTGTCGCTGGTAGGTGGAGCAGCGTCAACTCTTGCGAACTGAGATATACACGTGCTGGTCGCACCAAGATTGCGTTGGTGATGAAGTTGGCTATCATGCACAAAGGCCGCATTCCTAGTGACAGTGCCGATTCGGCAGATATATCCTTGGCGAGCTGCCGCGACGAGCTCGCTGGCATTGCAATTGAGGAGCAGCGTGCGTACACAACTAAGATTGGCAGGTGGCGGTCCGATGTGGTTTCTTTGTGCACGAGCCCAGAAGAACGGTGCTTCTGGAACATCATGGAAATATCACACCGGGTGCATGGGCCAGGCGAACATTTTCACAATTTTTTGTTGCAGCATCAGGCGGCCCTACCTCGCGCAGGAAGTATTCACAACGCTCGTGGCCCAATCGCTCTGCTCGCAACAGGGAAGGCTCGGGACATCTTCAACGAGTACGATGATATGCTCGGGAGTTCTTGGTGGCATTCTATCATTGTTGATGGAAGCTTGTGCCAGCACGATCAGGACATGTTGTGGCGGCTCGCGACGGCGCTCATCGTCTTTCACGCGGCCAGCTTCTTTCGCCGAGTTGTTGCCCCGCTGGAACAGTCGCCGGCCGATGTGGGGGGCGTGTGTGCGCGTGCGTTGCTCAGGCGGCTTGTCATCACGTAGCGTGCGTGACGTGAGATCTTGAGCCTGGTTTGTACATGTGAGTTGATGTGAGTAATGCCGTGGGTGAGTGAATGGGGGGCAGTGGTGAGGGATGTGGCCCCTCATCTCCTCATCCCTCCCCCATCCGTCCAGTGACTCCCTCGCACTCGAGCCTCCACGTCCCCGCCCTCCTCCCCCACCGCCCCCTCCTCCATCCCTCCTGCTACCCAGCCCCGCCCCCATTGCCAAACCCATCCACTCCTCATCTTCTATCCATGCCCACCCCGCCCTAGACTCACCGTTCAAGCTGTCGAACTCGCTCTATCGATCGTCGGATCGATCGGGCCTGGGTCTGTCAGGGTTCGCCCCCCCCGACCCCTTCCCCCGCAGTTGGGCGGCGCGCCCTGGGCGTCCCGAAATCCCGAACCAGTCGATCCATCGAGCGAGCCTCCAACCTCTCGCCGTCGCCAAGTGGCCCGATCGATCCGAGGATCGGAGAGGGGGGCGGGGGAGGAGGAGGAGGAGGAGTGGCGGGGCCCTCTCAGCGCCGCTAGCCAGGTGGCCCTTCAGGCTGCTATACATCTCGAAGGCACCTTTCGACGCCCGCTGCTCTCTCAGGGCGCAGGTTGCCAGAGAGGTGTTGTCGTGTGCACCGCAATCGCTCGAGATCAATACCCGTAAGATACGGTGGCTCTTCAAGGCGGGACTTGAACGCGCTCGTGACACTCAACTGTGTGACCCTGATCTGTGGACAGCTGTATATCAGATCGGTCGCCTGATGAAGGCGACGGGGTGCTGGCGCGTGGAAGGGGCACCCAAGCAAATGGCATGTGTTCCTGCCCGCGCCCTGTTCGTGCGAGTCCGAGTGCCCCAGCTGGTGCGCTGCAGTGCCATCGTGCGAGTGCTCGTGTCCTGTGTACATGTGCACTAACGTTCCCTCAGCACGGCATGTGAGGATAGGAGGATAGGAGGGTCGAAGGATAGGAGGATAGGGGGATAGGAGGGCAATGTAAACGATATGACGCACGGATGGTTTGATGGGAGGATGGGGGGATGGACGAGGAGTGGGGGAAGGCGGAGGGATGCACGCGACATCACTAGGGGGGTGGATCTGTTGTAGGCGACGCAGAATGCACGCGGGCGGCGGGCGTGCAAGGCGAGCGCCCGACCCGTCGAGTCCACCAACAGCCTGATCAAGATACAAGGCGAGCGTGCGCCGTCCATTTCTCTTGAGCTCTTGTCTTCACGCATCCAGCTGAAGACGCAGTTGCAGGAGCCCGTCATTCGTCAAGGGAAAGTCCCTTATAAGTGGAGCAACTGCAAGCCAATCGTTGAGAGTGCATTTGAAGAATGCTGCGCGAATGCGCATCGCATCCGCCCTATCACAGGTGACACAGCCCGGTGGTCTGCTCCACCGCCGCCGCTGCCCTCCGACATCGCGGCACAAGGCCGCATGAAAGACCGCCTTGCACTGTATGCTCCGATGTCAACCAGTGGGGCCGTTGTGTGGGCTACACCATTCAACATGCTCTGGAACAAATGCCGTCGCGCCCGCGCGGCAGGGCGATTGTCAGAAGGCACGTGCATTGGCCCCCTCGAGGATGGGAAGACCGTTTACGTATGTGCTGATGTGTGTTTCTCTGTCGGACATATGATAGGGGCGACGTTAGTGAATGGATCAGTAGTGATCAACCGACCATTGGTTGTGATCAAATCCATTGATATGTTTGCCGCCCACCACTCCGACGTAGTGAACAGTGCCGTCCATGCGCCAGTGCATGATGTTATATTGCGATGGTGCTCCTCTGATGGAACTGATGCGTCCACAATTAAGTATCCAGATCGCGCCACCGTGGACTGCGTGACTGAATCGCTCGTGCTCACGCCCGTGCCGCCGCTCATGAAACGGATGACGCCCAAGTGCGATGCCTCTCCAACGGTGCTTGACGACGCGGCCTTCGATCCAGTGAATGAGGCAGATGTTGACGAGTGGGTGTTTGAGCTCCCTGGCGAGGACGCTGCTGGTGGAGAGGCTGTAGATGCTTCTAAGGTAGCTCGCGACCTGCTGGATGCGTCTATGGGTGGGGATAGCCTTGAGCTGAGCCTTGAGGCGATCATCGACGCCGACATCAAGGCAACTGGCGAGGACATCATGACGGATGTCGATAGGTCGATCCTCAAACAAGCAGCCGCGGCCACTGGTGAGCTCAGTAAAGGTCCGCCTGGAGTGGCCGCGAAGCGCACTGCACATGGTAAGAGCATATCTAGCGGTGCGCGCAGCGGTCTGGCGGCCGCTGCACGCCGAGCTGCCGCGTCGACTGCACCTGCCAGTGCCCTGGTGGCAGATGCGCCAACCTTGTCGCCCGCTGAGATAGCAGATGAGGCTACGCTGAATTTGATATCAGGGAACGTCGGCAAAGCTTCCAGCAGCGCGTCGGCATCGTCATCCACAGCACAGTCTGCTGCATCATCACATTCGTCAGGTGGTTTCAACGCCAAGGAGCTGCTCTGCGCGTGGTTCAACGCTATAGAGTTAAGCCGATCTGCTTTCGAATACCAAGCACAAGACGTGCGTGGAGAAGTTGGCGCACACGACCACATGTCCATGGTCATCTTGAACAGTGCACCAGTACTTGTGAATTGGTCTGATGCGTCTCGTCGACTGGGTTGGTACATTCGCCAAGATGACGCCGATCGTCCTATCTGGCTGGTGTTGCAAGGCAAGAACAAAGACCCTGTGTCGTTTTCAGATGCGCATGTTGTGCTGAAATCAGTGGGCTCTAAACTATTCAAGCGGCCAGGCCCTGGCCCCAGTCGCTTTAAGGCAGCGAGAGACAGAGGAGCATCCGTTCATGACGTTGGCAACTTGCGCCCGGCACTCCCTGGTGATGTTTTGCGCGTCCAACAGATGTGGCGGCACGCGTTGCTGAATTCACACGGTGAAGTTGTGCCAGACGTGGCCACTCGTTGCATCGCCTGTGAGAAGGGTAATGCGATTGTGTGTTCGACGTGCTTGCTCCCCTGGCATATCGACTGTGCGACCAGAGTTGCTGTCAGCGAATCTTGTGCCATACTCCGAGCTCCACATCTGCGTGGCGGTGGCGGGGTGCAGCTGCCTGAACTGTGGAGGATGCCCGCATTTGTCGTTCTTCGCATGTGCATGCGTGTCCACATCGCGGGCGCGTGTGAGCTACGCAGTTACATTCGTAGTTGGATGTGCGTTGGCACATGAGAATGAGGATAGGAGGAGGAGGAGGAGGAGGAGGGAGGACGATGATGATGAGGATGATGATGAGATGGGGATGAGAGGATGATGATGATGATGATGATGATGATGATGATGAGGAGGAGGAGGATGATGAGAAAGACGACGTTGACGGCGACACGAATGATGATCATGACGACGTCGACTGCGAGGGACTAGCGCCCCACTCATGCCCACAAACGTTGCATTCGCATCGCACGCATCGTGGCACGCTTCCATATGGGACACCAGGGGGGTGCATTTGAGTATGGGTGGGAGTGGACAGCGGCAGGCTGGGTGCGATGAGGAGGAGGTTGATGACGGCGGGGTGTTGTGGAGACGGACCCATCGCACGTTGGCATCAATCCTCTTCTCTCTCGTCTCTCAGCCCTGATTATCAGCTGTGCAAATCTGGACCTGATGATATCATCGACGTCGCTCTCATTCGTACCCTCCCAGCTTCTCCCGCTCCTTCTCCGCCTCCTCCTTCCACGCCTTCCCTCCTGCACATTATGTTCAATCTCCCCATCTCCCGTCGCATTCGAACTATCCCCATCCTCATCCTCGTGGGCTCGGATCAGAGCCACATGTGCATGGTGGGTGTGGCTGGCATGCACATCCGCCCCCACCCTCTCTTTGCTGTCCTCCGTGTCTCCACCTCACCACCTCGCTGATCCCTGCGTCCTCATCCCTGCTGGCTGCCACACCACCCGCATCTCCACGCTTCTCTTGCCCTCAGGGAGCCGCGCCGGCTGGGCGCCTGCAGCATCTGCGCGGTGTGGCTGCTGGGCACGGCAGGAGCCGCTGCGCGCCTCCCGAGCGCTGTCGCTGTCGTCGCCTCCTCCTCCTCCTCCTCCTCCTCGTCCTTCTCCTCCTCCTCCTCCTCCTTCTCCTCCTCGTCCTTCTCCTCCTCCTCCACCTTCTCCTCCTCATCCTCCTCCTCCTCCTCAGCCTTATCCTTCTCCTCCTCATCCTCCTCCTCCTCCTCCTCCTCCTCGGCAGTCCCAGAGGTCCCTGAGGTGAACCCGCTGGGCCAAACTGACTGGACTGACTGACTGGATTTGAACTATTCGAGGCCTCCTAAATTGGGCCCGCCTCCTGGAGTATACAACATATGCCATCGGGGGCCCTCGATACCATCAGGCTTCCTCCTCATCCTCCTCTTCTTTCGTTCTTGGAGTTCGCGCTGTCTAACAGCGGGGCAGCATGGTTAGCTCTTTAAACAGATGGGTCGCCATCAGGCCCCAGGGGGCCCGCAGGGCGTGTAAACCAACCTTCCTCATCGGATTTTGGATAAGACGGGGGACCTCAGAAGGATCAGGAGCCGTCCAATCCAACCGTCCTTATCGGAGTTTGTAAGATTCATCTGCCTTGGGAACCCTCAGAAGGGCCATACTATGTCCAATTAACCTTCCGCATTGGATGCTCGTGCGTGGGAGTGAAGAGAAATCCTCCTCAGCGCCCCGTGCCCAGGGCGTGGGGACAGGCCCCCTGCGCCCCCGGCGTAGGGATCGGAATCCCCACGCTTAGAGCGTGGGTGGTGCTGCACCCCGCGACCCGATCATGCGGAGCTGACCCCCCACGCCCAGGGCGCGGGGAACAGGCTCCCCACTCCGTTGGCGTGGGGAGGGGGCCCCCTACACCCACTGCGTGGGGAGCAAGCTCCCCGCGCACAGGGCGTGGGGAGCAGGCTGCCCAACTGGCGCGGGGAGCAGGCTCCCCACGCCCAAGGTGTGGGGAGCCAGCTCCCCGCACCCGCGGTGTGGGGAGCAAGCTCCCCACGCCCTGGGTGTGGGGAACTGGCTCCCTACACCCCTGACGCAGCCCCCCCGCTCCCAAGGTGTGGGGAGCAGGCTCCCCACACCCCTGGCGCGGGGAGCACCCCCGCGCGCCCTGGGCGTGGGGAGCCAGCTCCCCACACCCAGGGTGTGGGGAGCAGGCTCCCTACACTCATGGTGTACATAGATGACTCCCACATGCAGAGCGTGGGGAGCTGGCTCCCCACGCCCTTGGCGTGGGGATCAGGCTCCCTGCGCCCACTGCGTGGGGAGCACGCTCCCCGCACACAGGGCGTGGGGAGCCAGCTCCCCACGCCTGCGCCCATTGGCGTGGGGAACAGACTCCCCACACACGCGGTGTGGGGAGCAGACTCCCCACACCCAATGTGTGAGGAGTAGGCTCCCCACACCCTGGGCGTGGGGAGCATGTTCCCCACACCTTGGGCGTGGGGGGGGGGGGGGCGCGTCAGGGGCGTGGGGAGCCTGCTCCCCACGCACAGGGCGTGGGGAGCCTGGTCCCCACACCTTGGGTGCGGGGGGCCGGATCCCCACGCGGGGTGCGTGGGGAGCAGGCTCCCCACGCCATGTGCGCGGGGAGCATGTTCCCCACCCAGTGGGTGTAGGGAGCCTGCTCCCCACGCCCAGGGCGTGGGGAGCCAGCTCCCCACGCTCTGCATGTGGGAGCCATCTATGTACACCATGAGTGTAGGGAGCCTGCTCCCCACACCCTGGGTGTGGGGAGCTGGCTCCCCACACCCAGGGGACGGGGGGGGAGCGCACCCCGCGCCAGGGGTGTGGGGAGCCTGCTCCCCACGCCCAGGGCGTGGGGAGCCTGCTCCCCACACCTTGGGCGCGGGGGGCTGCGCCAGGGGTGTAGGGAGCCAGCTCCCCACATCCAGGGCGTGGGGAGCCTACTCCCCACACAGTTGGTGTGGGGGGCCTGCTCCCCACGCCGTGTGCGTGGGAAGCCCACTCCCCACGTCAACGGACGCAGGCGTGGGGAGCTTGCTCCCCACGCCATGTGTGTGGGGAGCCTACTCCCCACACGTTGGGTGTGGGGAGTCTGCTCCCCACACCTTGGGTGTGGGGAGCCTGCTACCCCCGCCACATGCGCGGGGAGCCTGCTCCCCACACCATTGGGCGTGGGCGTGGGGAGCATGCTCCCCACACCATATGCGTGGGGACTCAGCTCCCCACGCCCAGGGTGTGGGGATCATGGTCTGCATGCTGTGTTGTGAGGCCCCTACTGGTCACATCATGACACTGTGTTTATATGGCCGTATACTGTGTCATATGCGCCATGATATGTTGCGCTCTCGCACAATCTCTGCATCGATGCGTCTGGAGGCACCGTCTCACGTCAATATGTTCGAAATGATTCGGCTCATGCTCCTCACGCTCTGTCGCCTGCATGCATTCATATGGTACAACCTATGATTTCGCCAGCACGCATAGCATGCGATTCACATGTTATTTGTGATGCGTGCATCAAAATTGCACGGCAAATGCACGATCACCTGGTACACTTGCACGCACGCCGCCATCACCGTCATGTGTGTACGCAGCACAGCAACGTGCATTCAGCCACGCATATGCGCTGATCCAACGCGTATCAGCATACGTTTTATCGTCGTGGTGTGGGTAAATTTATCGCACCACTGCACGTCTGCAAGTGTGCCGTATATGGTTTGCATGGCCGTGCTATACAAGTGCACAGTAATTCCTCGCACTGCACCGTCGTGACATATGTGGCGGCACACACAGCAACACTCACATGTGACCGTCATCATCTTCCATTTCGGTTCAAGCCGTGTCTGCTCTCACAGGCATGGCACCTAGACCGAAGGCATCATCGGACACGCCGGCACCGCCTGCAGTATTGAAACGACCAGCTGCGAGACCGAAGGCTCGCCCGCGACAACGATGCCGATCCGTGGTTGATGATCTCGAGCCATTCCCTCCGTTGTATGTTGCCGACCAAGATGAGACATACACCAACATCTCCGCTGAGCCAATCCTCTCGTGCGTGCTGCAGTATCCCGTGCGCCACCTTGATCGAGCTGTTCAGTTGTGCATCGATAATGCAGTTGATGATTTTTTCCTGCCAGTGCAAGAGCCACCCGCGCGCCAGATTTTGACCTCGAAGGCCATCATCTATTTCTGGGCACATGTGGGTGACTATGTTGAGCCTGGCGCGGATTCATGTTCGTGTGGCGTGAGGTTTCGGGCTAAAGTGACAGGCTTCACCCCCATCACCAAGCTCACGGAGGGGCCCATGCGCTGCATGCACATGCTGACCGCTGCCGAGTTGTCGGACACAGGGTGTTCAATCAATGTGTTCATGACATGTTGTTGCGTACTTCACACATAGTGACACTCGACTTACGTGCTCGTTGTGTGTTATGGTATCAGCTACCCTCCCCTCACGATCCTTCCTTTCCTTTCATTTCCCTTCCTTTCCTTTCCTCCTCGTCCTCATTGCCCTTCTCGATCTTCTCCCTCTCTCGCGCCTGCTACCCCCTCTTCCACTGGCTCCTCGGGCACTTCATCAAGCCTACCGTTTCATTCTTCCCATCGCACTCGTCGCCGTTTTTTTATCATAGATTGTAATTCCGCTCAGGACATCACTCGCGATTGGGCGCAGGAGAAGTGGTTCTTGTGGCACCTGGAGTCAGTCGAGCGTGTGACGCTGTTCGATGACACGAATGCTGATGTGATCTTGCCTGTTGGTAGCGCATTCCACATAGTCGGATACCATGCGCTGCAAATCCGTCTTCGATATATTCTGGATCTTCAGGGTCCACGCGATGCTGAGCTCGCCCCACCACCTGTCGCCATGCTGCCGTTCACCTTGTCACGGTGTGCACCGCTGGTGTTCCGCCCGCATGCCGCCAATGACAGTGGGGCTGCGTCATCTGCTGCCCCGGCCGACGTACGCCGCCGGCTGCCTATCCGCGGCAAGCGCTCGTCCACTGATGTGGAGCTCGCCGCTGCTCAGGAGCAACCTGCTGATGCCCGTGCTGCAGAGGCAACCGCACCACCACCTTCGGCTACGTGGGTAGACCCCTCAACAGCGCAGACACTGGACTACGCGCCAGCCGCTCCAGACGCTGCACCGTGCGTGGTCGACTCGCCTGTCGTCTCAGCCTCGGACGCAACAGACACAGCAGTCGTCAACTCTGGCGACGGCGCAGCGGCGGACCACATCGCCGATGCTGCCGATCAGGAGGATACGGTTGTCGAGATTGAGCCGACACGTTCACCAACGTTCCCAGAGTGCGAGTGCGGCATGTCAGCACACCGCGGAGAGTCTGGCACGGACGTGATGAACCTCTGCCACGCGGACAACTGGCCCATCGAATGGTTGTCTAAAGCGATCGGCATGACATCGACATCACATGTATGTAAATCGTTGTGCGACCTGACTGTATCGACTGCGTTCAGCGGGATTGGTGCGCCTGAGGCAGCGCTGAGCCTCCTCGCCTACGCGGTCGACACGCACCACCACCCTTACTACTCTGGTAAGCCCCGCGTGGTGTATGGGATTGAGTGGGACACAGCTGCGCAGCGCGAGATGCTGTTCCACCCTTTGTGTGTCGATTCGGACGCTTGCCTGTTCTCCGACATCAGCGAGTTCGTCGTGCCAGAGTTGAGGTCTACTATCCGACAGGTACTGGCAAAGCCACATCTGGCGATGGACCTTCTGGCTCCAGCTGTGCTGAGTGGGCGTGCTGTCAGAACCCGAGGATCATGCTTGTGTCACCGTCGGTACTGTTTTTTGAAGCCCGCCCGATGCCACATCGCGGGTACGCCTTGCACTGACAACAGCGCCTACGGGGATCGACTTGGTTCATCTGGCGTGACTGTTGTGTATGCGCTCATTTGGGTCGCCCAGCGGCGCTTGTTACAAGAACCCATCATTATACAAGAGAACGTGAAGCACATGGACCTCAGGATGTTCGAAGACCTGCTCGGGGACCTTTACCACGTCGACGCCAGCTACGTCGGCGACGCTTACTCTTTGGGCTTCCCTGTGCACCGCGAGCGGCGCTACATCGTGTACCGCCATAAGCAGAAGACCTGTGCGCCAATCGAGCCGCTGAATAACTTCATGTGCAGGCTGCACCGTGCCTGCAACATCACGTTTGAGCACTACTTGATATCGCAGCCAGACGACATCGACGCAGAATTGGAATGGGCGCTTTCTCGACCAAGTGTCAAGGAGGCTCGGCGCCTGGCTGGTGATACTGAACACTCGGATCGCCTCACTGCTTCCACCATCGGGGATTTCAAGCGGGCCTTGACGAACTGCGAGCGGCAGTACCTGGCCGACTACGAGCGTATGTACCCTGGTCGTTGCTGCTACCATCTGTACCAGAACCCTGTCAGTGGTTTTGGACAACAGGGGCAATCCGATGGCGGAATGCATACATTGACTAGCAACAACGGTATCACATGGGCACGCGACCGATGGTTCACACCGATTGAATTGTTGCTTGTGCAAGCGTTCCCAGTGCGGTTTGCATGCGAGTGCTTTGGGCGCAGAGGAAACCATTGTTCATTCAACGTGCCCATCCCAGATGGGGAGCCAGACCGTAATAGGTTGCATGTGAAGGTCCAGGCTGGCAATTCCATGCACGTGGGAGCTGTCGGCGGAGTGATAGTGTATTCCCTACTGATACCGAACGCTGGCTCCTATGATAGACTTGCGCGCCTCAGTGCCATCCAGCGCCGTGTCCGCCAATCCCTCCCTTATTAATTGTGTTTGCTGTTTGCCTGTTTGCCCAAGCGTGCAGTTGGGCATGTTGGGCGAGTGCAGCTGCATGTGCCACGCGTTCATGGCACTGAGGACCCTGAGTCGCGAGATCAGGGGCTCACGAGGTTGTCATGGTCATCGGTCACAAGGTTACCCTCATCATCATCACCACCACCATCGGCATCACAATATCAGTTTTCGTCGACGTCGATCGCACGTATGGGCCATCATCATCACGAGTCACCCGCCATCTCCATCATCATACATCCTCCTTCCTTCGTCTCCGTGTCACCACATCCTCCCGTTCATCGCGTGCCCGATCCCCCCCAGGGTGTGCATGTGTGTCCCGCGCATATCACATAGCACTGGACTGCAGGGAGATCATCTGTGAGCCTCCGAATATCTCAGGAAGTCTGAATAACACTGCGATTCCCGGCGATTCCCCTTTGAGTCTCTGTGCCCCCCCCTGCTAGCCTCTGAGACCCTCCGAAAGCCCGCGAAGTTCGACTAGCATTGGATATCCCCTGTAAGCTTCTGTCTCAACCAACCCCCCTCCTCCTTCTCCACCTCGGCCCCCTCTCTCCTCGTCTGCAAACCCCACCTCGGCCCCCTCCCTCCTCGTCTGCAAACCCCTGCGCGAGTTTGGCCCATCGCGTGTGCAACTGTGGGGGGAGGGGGTCGGTCATGGCTACCTTCTCGCCCTCAATCCCATAGCCATTGTGCTTAGTTCGAGGCCATTCGGCCTCCTCGGCCCTCCGAGTCGAGACCGCTCCCCCAGCTCGCCTTGCGTCCTGGCTGCGATGCCCGCCTCGGTCGGCGGCGGCAGCGGGAGCGGCTCGTCATCGGCCCCGCTGGGGCCGGCCCCGGTGGCCGATTCCCACGCCAGCATCTACAGGGTCGACATCGCGCTGGAAGAGCTGTTGGGCGATCTGGAGGAGTCGATGCGCCTGTCGAAACTCATGGAGCTGTACTCCGTCCTCCCGAAGGGCCGCACGGTCCCGTGGTTTCACAGAGACACCGCTGGCAACAACGTGGAGACGATCGTGACGCACAGCGCCAACACCAGGCGCCACGCCACAGTGTTCGAGCGGTACGTGCGATCGTTCCTGGACAAGGGCGTCGCTATGGGCGTCGGTGGTGCACCGTGGCTCGTCATGTCGGGCGACGAGAACGGAGCCGCCTTGAACGGCACGGGCTTCCCCCTGAAGGCCATCACGTGGGGGACGCGGCCACGCGACGACGACGATCTCCCTTGCGACATTCGGAGGATGTGGAGGAGCGGCGAGGATAGGGCGAAGCATGATGAGGCGGATGAGGACGATGATGAGGATAGGACGAGAAGGAGGAGGAGGAGGAGAAGGAGGAGGAGGAGAAGGACCAAGGAGGAGGAGACAGGATGAGAAGGAGGAGGAGGAGGAGGAGAGGAGGAGAAGGGGAACATGGGAATGATGAGGCGGAGGAGGACGATGAGGAGGAACATGAGCGGCCCGGGGAGGCGGAGGCTGAGGATGATGGCTTGCTCCCCCTATCCTCAATCGGTCCCGCGCGTTCTACGCGGCCGTGAAGCGCGCGGAGGAGGCGGGTGGCAACAAGTTCATCAATGCATCCTTGCTCGCTGGCCTCCAGGACCTCGTCTGCCAACCAACTAACGGCCAACTCTGACAAATAACTGACTCCGCTCTCCTTGTTCTTATTTGCTCCTCATCCTCCTCCTCCCCCTCCACTCCGCCTCATCATCTGAATATCTCCTCCTCCTCGTCCTCCTCGCCACGCCTCGCTCATCCACGCCATCCCCCTCGCCATCCTCACGTCCCCTCTCCTCGGTGCGGTGTGTTGTTTATCCATATCTCTCTATCTCTCCCACTCGCTCCCTCGCTCCCATCCGCATAATCCACTCTCCTCATCCGCCTCCTTCTTCTCCTCGTCCTCCTCCTCGCCCCCTCATCCTCACTCGCCTCCGCCCCCGCAGGACTGTGTCCTGCTTCACCCGCTGACGCCCGTGTCGGTGCTCGTGTGGCTGCGTGACTACCACAACGCCTTCCACGAGGGTGCGGGCTATAGTTTCGTGGAGTTGTTGCTTGAGGTGCCATCGATGGAGGCGGCGTTCATCGAGTACAAGAACAAGAAGGGCTTCACCAGCCGCGCCATGGGCTACAAGAAGGCCTCTGACGACGACCAGCTCGTCCAGGAGGATGGCGAGGCTGGCGAGACTGACAAGGTCCAGTCGTACGAGCAGGCCTACGCGGAGTTCATCGAGAAGAACTACCAGGGCAAGGTCGAGTCCTGGAACCAGTTCGACAAGGCCAAGGCGGCGGTCAGGGCGATGATCAGACACGGCGTCATGGACCCCCGGGCTCTGTGCAATTCCGCCACGCCACCGACCCGCGTTAACTCAAACCAACCAGCATGTGCGTTCTAGTTTTCAAACAATACACTATCGTGGTATAGCACCAGTAACTCACGTCCAGGATCAGGATGAGGAGGCGGGATGAGGCGGAGGAGGAGGAGGGGGGTGGAGGGGTCGGAGAGGGGTGAGATAGCTGCGGAAGGTGAGGAGGACACATAGGATGAACAGGATGTATTTCCAGTCTCCAGTCCAGGATCTCTTCGTCGGGTATTGCCAAGAGAACGCGGATTTCCTCGACAAGTCGCTGGAGAGCGAGACTGTCATCATCGCCATTCACTCGGTGACCTCGCAGTTCCCCAAGAACTTCAGCCGCGCGCTCCGTCCGCGTGAGTTCACGGTGACGTTCTTGGAGCTGCTGAAGATGTGCGTGCCGCCATGCAAGGTCGCCGTGGAGGCGAACAGGATCACTGCACCTTGGCTCATCAAGACTAACACGGCGCCGTGGCTGCAGCGGCTGGTTACTCCGATGGCGGACAGCAAGGTGTACCGCGACCAGCCCCAGATCGCCCCGCCGAAAGCCAAGAAGACGAAGAAGGGCGAGGCCCCTGAGCCACCGCCGCCAGAGGAGGATTTCCCCTTGACGGTTGAGCTGACGAACTGTGACACCACACGGGACGTCCAGTTTCTCGACGACGTTTGGTGCATGATCAGGTATGCCATCGCCGTCGTGGAGTTCAAGGGTCATGGTGCCCATCTTGCTGAGCGCCCTCGTGATCGAGTGATCGCGAAAGTTGTGTCTTCGTCCCTGGAGTTCGCCATCAACGGAAGGATCCTTGTGAGCAGGAAGAAGGTTGAGGCATGGAGCAAGGTTCGTGCGGTGCTACGTGACATGATCATCGCTGCGCACGAGGCTGGCGCTGTCGCTGCGATGGCTCTCACAGGAGACCCCACCGCAGACATGATGGCGAATCTCATGGCATCGACTGCAGCTGCTGACGACGCCACTGCGGCATCTGCGGAAGCAACCAAGCGCCCCGGCATCGCTGCCTTCCTGGAGAACGATGAGTTGCAAACGAGCCTGGTGACGTTCATCAAGGAGACGCCGCTGCACCGTCCAGCGCCTCTGCACCCCGCTCTCATAGCAATCCAGCAGGAGATGTGCTCGGCTGCAGGATCCACCATGCTCCAAGCCAAAGATCTGCTGAATCAGATCTGGAATGCCGTGTCGACCAAGGTCCCGTACCAGTGGATCTCCATGGCGCTTGACGCAGCCGACTGCCTCGTCAACGACGGATGCTTGCCAGATGGTATCGATACCGTGCTCGTCGACCAGGATACCATTTCGCTCCTGAGCCACGTGCGCGGCAAATACACGATAGCGCTGCTGACCATGGTGTGCACGCAGCTCTCGATCAAGATCATCGATGCGGACGTGCCGAAGGCTCTACAACAGTTGTCGGACAACGATGTGGTCGCCGTTGCGTGCGACCTGGACGCGTGCAGTCGGTCCTACGCTGACTGGCACAGCTGCTGGCTGAGCATGATCACGTCGCTGTCCAAGGCCGCCACGCTGGAGGAGACCCTGACCCTCTTGAACGAGCAACTGGGTACATCGATATCCCCAGTGGACCCTCCCCCAGCACCGCTCCCGCTGCAGCCTGATGCCGCAACTCCAGGCAGCGTGGCCGAAGGGGCAGCTGACGGCGCCGGGCAGCCTGCCGCTGCGCCCGCAGCCGCCGCCGAGAGAAGCCACGCTGCGACGCTCGTCGCGCTGCGTGCCAAGTCGAAGTGCCAGGCCAAGCCGCCGCCTCCGCTGGCCAAGTCGAAGGCTCTCGCGAAGCCTCACGCGGAGCTCGACGCCGCTGCGGAGGAGGGGGGGGCGGATCAGGCGGCGCAGCACCCGCTGACGCCGCCGAAGAGCGACGAGGAGAACCTGACGACGTCGCGCCACATGTCCTTCGACCGCGTGTACGACTTGAGCACGGGTGGCATCGAGATGCTGGCAGCGGACAGGTTTGCCGAGGATGCCTCGACTGCTACATTCAAAGTCATTGGTTTAACTACAATCGCACTCCATCCATACACCTCCGTCATGCTCCCTCCTCCTCCTCCTTCTCCTCCTCCTCCTCCTCCTTCTCATCCTCCTCCTCATCCTCCACCCTCACCTGTTCCCACTTATCTTCCCCCTTCCCCTCCTCCCTCCATCTCCTTCCCCTCCTCCTGAGCCTCCTCCTCCTCCTCCTCCTCCTCCTCCAACTCCTCCTCTCATCCCCCTCACGGTGGGTGAGGGGCCCTCACCCACCTGCTCAGCAGCTGCCCCCTCCTGCCTCCTGCCCTGCCCATGCCTCTGCTGCTCCTGCTCCTGCTGCTGTTCGCGCTCTCGCCTTCGCATCCTCCCAGCCACCTGCTACCCATATCATCCTCTCTCCTCCCTCCCTCAGTGTCCCCTCCCCTTTGTTGCTGCTCGTGCTGCTGCAGTCGCAGGTGCAGATCGACGGGTTGTACGTGGCGCGCCTGTGTCGCACGATTGAGAAGATCCTGTGGGACTCCTGCGACGCACACGACTGGGGGGACATCACGTACTTGGACCTGGGGTCGTCCAAGGGCACCGATGTGTGCGTTACCCGCTTCGATCCTGCCGCGAGGTTTGCGCTCGCTGGGACAGTGGGCCTCAAGCAGACGCCCAAAGGCATCAAGGTTGCTGAGGTGTTGGGTATCCCGTTCTACGTCAACGGCAATGCGCACTCCACGCTCCAGGCTGAGGCGCTGCTCCCGGGCTGGCTGGTCAACACAGTCAGCAAGCAGGACCAGGCGAACGTCGAGCTGGTGTTCGAGGAGCGCTCCATGTGCCTCGACGTCCTGTCGCTCTGGCCGAAGAAGGTGTCGCCAGCATCGCCTGGATCTGCCGCGGCGGCCGCGGCGCCCGCCGCAGGTGACGCGGGTTCGGATACGCTGAATATCATTGTGAAGGTGCCGCTCATTGTTCCAATGGAGAAGGTCCACAAGGCGGTCTGCGAGCATGGCAAGCCGTTTGTACTCAAACGATTCGTTCCGAAGGCGAAGGCTGCTGCCAAGGGCGAGGCCAAGAAGAAGGATGACATTGTGGTCGACGACGGCCCCGACCTGTCCAAGACACACGGCCCGTCAGGAGTTAACATCGCACACGCGATGTTTCAGCTGTCGAAGGGTGAAGTGCCATCGGATTCCATCATTGCCAAGCGCCGCGCCAAGGCTGCGAATGTGAGTGGAGCTGCCTCTGCAAAGCACCTGCTGAAATAGCCTGTCGATGCGTGAGCATCGGCGCACACGCCCGCAGGTTAGCAGTCGCTCGCTGTTGTGTTAGGGTTTCGACTTGTGCATTTTTTGTTTAGGCCTGGCAGTCGTCGCACCCACAGCTGTAATTCGAAGTGGTCGGATTGGTCAATGACGTGCGCTTGAGGTTTCGCGCAACAGTCCATTGGCTTTCCCACGGGGGGAAGCATTTGGGGAAGCATTGCTCATTATCCCGTTGCTGTTGCGACGTGCCAGCGTTTGAATACGCATGTGCATATGTTTTTGCACCGCCAGGGCGCGCGCGGGCAGTACTAAGTATGTACATCATGTCAGCTATCGGTAACACCATACACACGTGATCATGTTTTCATTCATGGTATCCTGTCCCACTGCCGCTGCCCGTTCGTGCTATCATGCGTCTATTTGGTTAGCTGCGCACTGGCCGAGGGCAGCCGCACGTCTGGTCGTGCTGCGAGCGTGGTGCGCACGCTGTGTAGGAGACTCCGCTAGCAGCGGGTCGGTCGCATGAACCTCTCACGTACCGTATCTTCACACATGCGATGCTGTTTGCAGCAGAGACCCACATCCTCCATATCGCCAGCATCCTCACCATCATCGTCACCATCATCAACATCACCACCATCAACATCAGCATCAACATCACCATCAACTCATCTCTCTCTCATCCCAAACATTCCCAACCGTCCTGTCCACCATGCCACCAATGGTAAGATGCTAAGCTACGGTCGGCATCGATGTGTTATCGACGTCGTCGATATGGAGGGGACTACGGATAATGAGGAATAGGATGATGATGCAAGGAGGGGGTATGATGAGGAGAATGTGGCTGATGAGGAGTGTTTTGAGAAGGAGGAGGAGGAGGAGGAGGAGGAGGAGGACGAGGAGGAGGAGGAAGAGGAGAAGGAGGAGGAGGACAAGGAGAGGAGGATGAGGAGGAGGCGGAGGATGACGATACAGAGGGGGAGGATGTGGTCGAAGATAGCCGTGCCCTCCTCCTTCCTCCTTCCTCCTTCTTCCTCCTGCTCCGTCCTCCTCCTCCTCCTCCTCCTCCTTCCTTCCTTTCTCCTGCTCTGCCTCTTCCTCCTCCTCCTCCGCCCCGACCACCGCCTCTGCGTCGTTTCCGCGCTCCCCACTCTGACCCTGCCTGGCCCCGCCCCGCTGCCCCGCCAGGCTGACGGCGCTGGCGGCGCTGGCGACGCTGGCGTCGGCGTCGGCGGCGGCGGCGGCCCGGCCGCCGGCGGACCCGCGGGGGCCGCGCCCCCCGCCAACGCGGGCCGCGTGCTCGCGCCAGAACGCGCGACGCGCGCGCCGCGAGCACCGCCCGGGCAGGGCAGATGATGATGAGGAGGATGGGAAGGATGATGATGATGATGATGATGATGATGATGATGATGGTGATGATGGTGATGATGATGAGGATGATGATGATGAGGAGGAGGAGTACGACACAAAGGAGGAGGATGATGTTGCACGCGAGGATAAGGGTATATCATGAGCATGATGCTGATGATGATGCGACGGACGAGGATGCGGAAATTTGAGGATAATGATGATGAGGACGATGCTAACGAAACTGCGGATGTGGACGATGAGGGCCTACTCCTCATCCTCCTTCCTCCGATTCCTCCTCCCTCCTCCTCCTCCTCATTTTCTGGTCCTCTCCTCTTCCTCTTCCTTCTGTGGGAAGTTGACTCCGAATAGTGTTAATGATGGTGGTAATGCCGCTGTAGACGGTGGTATTGTTGATGGTACGGCGTGCATTGATATCCCTGATGTTACCGAATACGGTTGCGATTCCGATGCTGAATATGATGCTGGTGATGGTGTAGCTCTGCGCCGTGCGCTTCACCCCCAACCTGTGGGGATCTATCCCGCGCGCAGCTCCCCACACGCCCCCCAACCCCCAGCGACCACTTCTGATAGCGTTATGATCCACCCTATTCGAGAGTGGCTTTCTCCTTCTGGGACCCCTCTCGAACTCGTCTTGGGGCTCTCTTGGGCCGTCTTGGGGCCGTCCTGAGCCACTCGTGCGCAGCCTTGGAGCGCTCCCGGAGGCCTCCTAGGCCGTCTTGGAGGCCTCTTGGGCCGTCTTGGACGCGGTGAAAGCCCAAGATGCGAACATGCGAACAATATACGTTTTCCCATAGGAATGGCACGATTTTTGTTTCTTGGACCTCTCTTGGGGTGCCTCTCGGAACGTCTTGGGGTGCTTTTGGGAGCCTTTTGGCGCCTCTTGGCGGCATTTTGGCGCCTCCTGGAGCCTCTTGGGCCGGAAGCTCGGAATTCGAGGTTGGCTTTCTCCGTCTGGGACCCCTCTCGAACTCGTCTTGGGGCTCTCTTGGGCCGTCTTGGGGCCGTCCTGGGCCACTCGTGCGCAGCCTTGGAGCGCTCCCGGAGGCCTCGTAGACCGTCTTGGGCGCCTCTTGGGCCGTCTTGGACGCGGTGAAAGCCCAAGAGGCGAACATGCGAAAAATATACGTTTTCCCATAGGAATGGCACGATTTTTGCTTCTTGGGCCTCTCTTGGGCTGCCTCTCGGAGCGTCTTGGAGGCTTCTGGGACCTTCTTGGTGTCATGACAGGCGTCTTGGAAGGCATCTGGAGCCATCGGAGCGCGTTCCGAAGCCGCCTGCGAACGTCCATTTCCCGTGCATTTTTCGGTTTCGTGCGTGTTTTTTTGTTGCTCGATGGTCCAGGATGGTCCTCGATGGTTCTCGCCGAGACAAAATTCACACGTCCGAGCGATGCCAGGAGGACGACGAGATCTGTACATCTCCACTGCTCCTGGCCAGGCCCATCCTGGGCCCCTCCTGGCTTGGCCAGCGAGGCGGTGTGTGGATAGACGAGCGCGTCCCACTACTCGCAAACTGGCTGCTCACAGATGGCCCAGATCCCCCGCGGAGGATCTACGATAAACGATACCAGAGCAGACAGGTGCTTTTCGGACGTCTGCGAGTAGGCACATTGCGAGTAGTGGAACGCGCTCGGTGAGTGGATCTAGTCTTATGTCGAGCGTGTCCCCCTACACGGGGATTTTCCACGAAAAATTAAAAATACCACCCAAAATGGTCAAACAATGGTCCAACAATAGTCTGGGGCCTAGTATGTTTTGACCTTTTTGGAGCATTTTTGGGGTATTTTTTTTCATGTTTCGTCGAAAATCCCCCTGTAGGGGGGCACGCCCGACATAGATCTCGTCGCCCGACGCTCGTCCGCCCCGAGATGCACTCCCAGGTGCCCAGCGTGCGCCAGGATCTGCAAGGGCCTGGGCGCTGGGGCCCGCCCGGCAGCGCCGCGGGCGCGCGGAAAAAGCGAGGAGCACAGCCCGAGGTGGAGCGCGGCGGCAGGCTTTTCGCCTACAGGGCAATTTCTAATACATTGGATTTTTGTTTGTAATTCCCTACCTAGGCTCTGCCTAGACGGGTTCTTACTCTCTTAGCTTAAAGGGGCCGGGCAGTGGAACACGCCCCGGGCGGTTCCCCCAGTCCCCTGGGAGCGGGTCCCCCCAGTCCCCTGGGAGCTTTAGCTTTAGCTTTAGCTTTAGCTTAGCTTTAGCTTAGCTGTAGCTTAGCTTTAGCTTAGCGTTTCGCTTAGCTGTTCGCTTAGCGTTTAGCTTAGCTTTAGCTTAGATTGAGCTTAGCTTGAGCTTAGCTGTAGCTTAGCTTTAGCTTAGCTTTAGCTTAGCTGTAGCTTAGCGTTAGCATAGCTGTTGCTTAGCTGCTGCTCAGCTTTAACTTAGCTTTAGCTTAGCTTTAGCTTAAATTTAGCTTAGCTGTGGCTTAGCTTTAGCTTAGCTTTAGCTTAGCTTTAGCTTAGCTTTAGCTTAGCGTTACTGTTACTACTAATGCTGCTTTCCTAGGGGTTCCAACTCCTAGGTAGGGTCGCACTGGGATAATATTGGAGTTTTAATGCATGAGTAAGTTATGGATAAATCTATGCATGAACTAGTCGTTGTTCCCTACCTAGGCTCTGCCTAGAAGGGTTCTTACTCTCTTAGCTTAAAGGGGCCGGGCAGTGGAACACGCCCCGGGCGGTTCCCCCAGTCCCCTGGGAGCGGTTCCCCCCAGTTTAGCTTTAGCTTTAGCTTAGCTTTAGCTTAGCTTTATCTTAGCTTTAGCTTAGCTGTAGCTTAGCGTTTCGCTTAGCGTTTCGCTTAGCTTTTCGCTTAGCGTTTAGCTTAGCTTTAGCTTAGGTTTAGCTTAGCTGTAGCTTAGCTTTAGCTTAGCTTTAGCTTAGCTGTAGCTTAGCTTTAGCTTAGCTGTTGTTCAGCTTTAGCTTAGCTTTAGCTTAGCTTTAGTTTAGCTTTAGCTTAGCTTTAGCTTAGCTTTAGCTTAACGTTAGCTTAGCTGTGGCTTAGCTTTAGCTTAGTTTTAGCTTAGCGTTACTGTTACTACTAATGCTGCTTTCCTAGGGGTTCCAACTCCTAGGTAGGGTCGCACTGGGATGATTTTTAATACTAACTCCCTGCATTTTTAATACATGATCCGCACGCGGAGCATGTATTAAAAACGGCACTGTAATTTCGCGCGTCACGCTGCGCGAAGCGCGCATCCTTCACGTTGTCGCGCCGCCCCCCAGGGGAGCAGAGGAGGCCGAGGAGGAGTCGGAGCCGAACCGCGGAGCGCGAGTCGCTTCGCCTCGTCGAGGGCGCTTTTGTTTCGTCCTGGGTCGATGTTTGATGGCCATGGGGTTCGGTCGATGACGGGCCCTGGAGGCCAAACTCGAAAAAACAACGCCTGGATTGATAAACTCACAAGGAGCCGGAGGCCTGGGCTCATGGAGAGACGTCGACGACGACTGGTGGCGGCGGCGCTGCTGCCGACTCTGAGAGAAACGGTTGCTGGGCTTCGAGGACGTCCCCCAGGACCGATCTCGCGGCCTGGGTCGTTTACAAGCAAGACAGCCAAGGGTCCGTGGAGGGCCCAAGGACGCCAGCAAAACGGCGAAAAAATCTCGGAAACCGTTTGCTTCATGGTGAATGATCGGTGGCGACTGGTATCAATGGGTCGGATGACAGACAAATAAATACACACAAATGTCAGGATCCCCCATACTTTCCCACATTTCCTGGGTTTTCGTCCCCCCCACTTCCCGTATTTTCCTATATTTTTCCGGGGATTCGACGATGAATTGTGTCTGTGTGTTTTCGTCCCCTTCCGAAGGGGCGGCGGCGCCGCTGGAGAGGGCACGCCGGCCAGGGCGCCGCCCAACTGCTTGACCAAAACCGCCGGAAACGTCCGCAGGCGACGACGGCGGCGGCGACCTGCTCGTTTCGACGATCCTCAGAACGTTCGCTCTGGGGACCTTCCTGGAGCCACGACTGGTTACAAGCTATGCCTCTACGATGCGCGCCACTCCTGCTGCTCGTCGGCGCGCCCACGCCATTCCATCCTTTGCTGGTAGTGGTGGCTGCGCATAGCTGCAGGATGGGCTCGTCGTCGTGCTCATATGCGCGTTGCATATGGCACAGGAGCCATCCGCCTATGCTCATATCCCCATCCTGGGGCCACTCGCTCCACGCCTGCGTCTCTCCTGCGTCGAGCGCCAGCCGAACTCGGTTCGAACTGGCGCCGCACTCGAGTCAACAGATCCCCAAGACGATACGGCGAAGGCAGAGTCGAGACACACTCGGACCTATCTAAATCGGACATCTCTGACAATCGGCGGGTCCAAAGGATGCATCGGGCGTCGCGGCCGCTACAGAACGTTCTGGAACGCTTCAAGAGCGTTCCGGAACGCTCCGGAACTGCTTTATCTCGATTCCAGGCCCGTCCGAAACGAGCACTAGGTCGGGCATGTCCTCCTACAGGCGGTCTGTGGAAGAGAAATGCCAACTAGTAAACAAAACCAAAAAATCCGAAACGAGTCCAACACGGTCGAACAATCGTCCCCGACGCTTTGCGGACTATGTTTGCACAGTCCTCCTGGGGGACCTGCTCGAACCAAGACGAACATCGGAGGACCCTTCGTGGCCGGGCGGCCGCGGCGGCGAGCGTAGACGAGCGCGTTCCACTGCTCGCAAACCGACTACTCGCAAATGGCCTGCATCCGCCGGGGGAATCTACGAGACGTTACACCGAAGCAGACGTGTATGTTTCGGACGTTTGCGAGTAGGCACTTTGCGAGTAGTGGAACGCGCTCGGTGAGAGCGGCGGCGGCGGCGGACTGTGGAGTGTGGAATGCCAAATAGTAAACAAACAAGAAAACGAAACGAGTCAGACAGGGTCGAACAATTTCCCCGACGCTTTGTGGACTGTTTTGGCATACGTTCCTCCTGGGAAGGGGACCTGCTCGAGTCAAGACGAGCATCGGAGGGCCCTTCGTGGCCGGACGGCCGCGGCGGCGAGCGGCGGCGGGGGCGCTGCTGGGGGGGCCACGCCGGCCAAGGCACCGCCCGCAGGTTGCCGGAGGGCGCGCCGCCAGCGGCCGCCGCGCGGGGCCGCCCCGCCGCCTGTGTCGCGGGGGCGAGGGGGGCCTGGGCAGGAAGGCAGCGGCACAGCCTTTGAGCAGGGACCGACCGCCCCGGCATTCCTATAGTCCTACCACGAGATGTTCTTAGGACCCAACAATGTTCTAAGAACACCAAAAATGTTCTTCGAACGTACGCCCGATGTGTTAGAGCAAAACAATATCAACCGGACATGTGCTAAGAACATTTCGTAGAAACCACAGAAGGTTCTTAGAATATTGTTTGGTAGGTCTATAGGCGAGCCAGGACGCTTCGCCACTGCTTGAAGCCCAGCCTTGCGTCGGGCAGGTCCTCCTCCAGGCGGATCTTAGAAGAGCAATGCAAAATGGTCAGACAGATAATGCAAACAAAACTCCAAGGAGCACAACAGATACACAGGATGCGAGGGGCTAGTGCTCCTCCTCCTCCTCCTCCTCCTGCTGCTCCTGGTGCTCCTCCCCCGCCCTCTTGGTCCTTCTCCTCCTGCTTCGGGCTTCGGGCTTGCGGCGGGAGGCCACACAGAAGAAACTCACATACAACAGCAGAAGCCTTAGCCCTCATTGCCCTGTCGGCCCACATCTCAGGTGTCGCACCTTTATTTGCAACTTGGGCCGAAGCCAGGCTGGCTCTTCCACCCTGGATAATTAGCTATTGACACGGACCCGCGACGTCATGATTTTTTCATGACGTCGACCCCCAGAAGTCTGGACCCATTTC
This sequence comes from Prorocentrum cordatum, assembly GCA_963575745.1. Classification (NCBI taxonomy): domain Eukaryota; class Dinophyceae; order Prorocentrales; family Prorocentraceae; genus Prorocentrum; species Prorocentrum cordatum. The sequence goes on along the minus strand of CAUYUJ010014238.1, from coordinate 21,297 downwards.
CAGGGATCGGTCTTCTATCCTGAATCGTTTTTTGACGGTCCCGAGGCTCGTTAGGGGCCCCCATAAGCCGAAAAAAGCGGCAAAAACTCCCGTCGTGAATTTTGTGACAACGCGAGGGGGTCTGGGGACAGCCCTGGAGGCCCTGCAGATGCTTAGGATTGGCACGACGACGACGCGCGTGCCTTTTCGCGACGCGAGGGGGTGTCTGGGCCTGGGGGCCAAGCGCCGACAAGCCTCGACCCGTCCCCGGCTGCGTCCGGCCCAACATCTCGAGGCGGACCCAGCAGTGGTAGCCACAAGAGGCCTCCCAGAGGACGACCACTGGCACGCCCGACGTTCGGCGGTGAGCGAGGGGGGGAAACGAGAAGGAGAAAGGCTTTCTCAGAAGGCGGCGGGACTTCTCAGAAGGCGACGGGACTTCTGAGAAATGTTCAGTCTCTGGGGGAAAGGCTAAGAGAACTTCTGAGGGGGACTTCCGAACCTTCTGAGAAGATATTCTCCTTCTCGCTTTCCCCCCCCCCACTCGCCGCCGAGACATGGGTACGGAAAAATTGGCACCATGCCCAACAATACGAGCTGTTTAAGACCGACAGCGGCCGCCCTTGGACAGGCGACATTTTGCCGCGAGTGAACAGCGCCCGCGGCGAGACGGACAACGAATCCTGCTCAACATGGACAAGAACTGCGCTCGACCTTCGCGCACGTTCCTTGCGTCTCCATTTCGATCGTGCTGAGACCACGAAGACCGCGGCGCGGGGGGCCTTCTCAGGAGGCGGCGGTGCTGATCGAGGAATGGGCCCCTCGGCGAGGCCGCATGCAGCAAATTTCGTACCCCCCCCTTTCCCAATCCCTCCCTTGCGTCCGGCCCGAACAAGGCTTCGAACGCCTCTTATCAGGCGAGAAGCCTTTCTCGCCTCCTGAGAAGGCCCATCTCCTCTGCCCCCTCCCCTGGGCGGCGCCGCCGAGCGAAGACGACGGCCACCACGACCGCGAGGGCGGCGGCCGGCGGACCCGGCAGTGGCCACGAGAGGCCCCCGGGAGGCCCGGCAGAGGGCGAAGACACCGAGAAACCTCCATCCCCGAACTTCGACCCTCAAACGTCGGACGATGACCACGACGACGACGACCAACTACGACGACGACGGCCAACTGCGACGACGACGACGGCCAACGACGACGACGACGACGACGACGACGACGACGACGACGACGACGACGACGACGACGACGACGACGACGACGACGACGACGACCGCGGCGGCAGCGGACGGCGGCGGCAGCGCGCAGCGCAGCGGGGGCCTTCGGCGAACGAGACGCCCCGTCGGCCGGCCCCAGCGGGCCCGTGGGCAGGCCCGACCAGGCCCCGGCGCCAGCCCCGAGGCCGGTGGGGCCGCGGTCGACCTCGGCGCTCCTCCTCCTCCTCCGCCCTCCTTTCCTCCTCCGTCTCCTCCTCCCCCTCCTCCATCTCCTCCATCTCCTCCATCTCCTCCATTTCCTCCATCTCCTCCATCTCCTCCATACCCTCCATCTCCTCCATCTCCTCCATCTCGTCCATTTCCTCCATCTCTTCCTCCTCCTCCTCCTCCTCGTCCTCCTCGTCCTCCTCCTCGTCCTCCTCCTCCTCGTCCTCCTCCTCCCCTCCCCTCGCCCCCAACGGGGGCGGCTCAACCTCCTGATGCTCGACCTCGGCGCCGAGCATCAGGAGACCCAGACCCCCTCGAGTCATGACAAACATCACGACGGGCTGTGTTTCTATATTCTCTGTCTCTGGAGGCCCCTGCCGGGCCTCGGGACCGTCAAGGACTCAGGATGAAGAACCGGTCCCGGGGAAGGGGCCCAGACCTCTGGGGGTTGGCGTCATGAAAAAACATGACGTCGGGGTCTGGAGAGGCTGGGATCCTGGCGACTCTATTTTTTCGAGCCGGGCGTTTTCGCTCCATCTCTCGGGGTTGCTAGAAGTGCCCCCAGCAGAAAGTGCCCCGAGGATCGGAGGCCCTCGGGGAGCAAGTCGAGCCCAGAACCGGGATCGGACAAAGACTGAGTCTGCGCAATTTGCGTGGCTCGAATCAGCCCCCCGCGGAGCAGCCGCGCGGCCGCGCGAAAGAACGGTCGCCCGCGAGGCCTCCCGCCCCAGAGCGCCAACACATGCGACGACCCATGCCAGGGCCCCCGTGCAGAGACCTTGCAAAGAACCCTGCAGCCACCCTGCAAAAAAAACATATCAAGACCATAAACAGACCCCTGCTAAAACCTCGCCGAAGACCTTAGGAAAACCTTGCGATGCCACGCAGTATCCTGCGAGAGACCCTGCTGTGCGTTGCAGTGCCCTACAGCTGGACCTGCGATACCTTGCAACTGCCCACCAATCTCTCCAGCACCCAACCCTCTGGGCGTAGAACGTTGGCTGGGGTGGCCCTCTCGGGGCCCTCCCGAAGCTTCTGGAAGGCCCCAAAGGGGGCTCCAAGACAGGCCCGGGAGGGCGCCGAGAGAAGTTGCAGAGGGCCCGAAAGGGCCCCGAGAGCGGCCCAAGAGGGCTCCGAAGGGGGCGCACGATGCATCGCGCCAAGCTCCGTCTGACGGAATTTGGCGCGACGCTTGCTAATGCCGAGCGGGCGCTCTCTTCGGGCTCTCTCCGGGCCCTCGCGGGCCCCTTTTTGAAATTTCCGGGAATTCCTCGGGGCCCCATCTGGCCGCGTGAGATCGTTGGGGCCCGGGCCCCAACGATATCATAGGAACAGGCTATCGTATGAACTCTTGGGGGCCTGAGCCCCGAAGGTATCACGCGGCCTAGGGAGGGCCTGCAGGGACCCGCTAGAGGGCCCCAAAAGAGCCTCCGCAACCATCTTGGGCCCTTTGCGCGGCCCTGTGGGGGGGGGGCTCTCCTGGGGCTCCTGGCGACGACAAAGCTGGAGCCACTCTTCCATCCCCCCCGTCCGCATCCCTGTTTCCACAGGCAGCGGCTGCCCCGTTTTGCGTTTCACCGCACGCTGCTGCGCTTCCCTGATCACGGCGACTCGCCCGGGCATCTTCTCTGAAAGGGGCGGCGGCCATGCGCGAAACGACACGAGTTCAAGGACTGCCGCACAGCATCGTCGTAGCGAATGAGAGCGCTGCGAGTGCGCCCCCGGCAGCCCCCGACCTTGCCCTGATCATCATATTTTGGCTTTTTCGCAGCTCAACCCTCAATGGCGTCACGCCGACGCTCGCGCACGGCCTCAAGGATAGTCTCCGCGGCCCGCCGCCGGGCAGCAACCTTGGCAGCGGGGTCTGCGGTGCCTCCTGAGGAGCTCGCCCGTCCACCCCCGGGAAACCTGCAGAGGGGCCCGAACGACCCCAGAGCGCGATTACTGGCCGACTACCCTACCATGCCCCCAGCTTGCTGAAGGCTCCGGGAGGCCTGCCCTCGACGACTGCGCCGCGTTCGGGTTGCAACGCAATCCCCCTCGTGTCATTGTTGCCCTCTCCCAAGTAATTTGACGAAACGATTTTGACGATGACGCGATTTGACGAATCTTAAGTTGACGAGGTTGAAAACGGGATATGACGACATTTGACGAACTTTGAACGAGATTTGACGCGAGCGTCTTTTCCGAAACATCCTCGCAAAAGTTGACGGGATTTTGAAGAGTGCCCTCGGGAAGGTAAACTTGCTTTGACGCCGGCAACTCTGTGCAAATCTTGAAACGAAGACTCGTCACATTACGTCTTCGTCAGACTGGACATCGTCAAACTAGGGGGCGGGGAAAAGAGACGCTCTGGACTGTACAAGGGATTGCGTTGCGACCCGAACACGCCGCAGCCGCCAAGGGGGCCACTGCCCAGCACGCCCCTCCAAGCTCCTCCGAACTCCTCCGAACCCCCCACCCCCAGGAACCCGGAGCGGGCCTTTACCTTCTTTGGAAATCACCCTCCGATCAAATGGTTTTTCAAAGTAGGTAAGGACCTCTGCGTTTGGAGATGTCCTGAGTTGTTTGAATAGGCTTGGACAGTTAAGGATGCTTAGGACCGGTCTTGCGGCACTCTGAGGGGGTCTCTGGGGGCCCTCTTGGGGGCCTCTTGCAACTGTTTTGGGGTCCGTTTGGGCACCTCCGAAGGCCCTGGCAACGGTCCGAGAAGGCCCCGAGAGGGCTCCAAGAGGCCCCCAAGAGGGCCTGGAAAGGCCCCAGAGAGGGCTTCAAAATCGGTCACGCAAGAGAGGTTTCGCGTGACAGCGCTGGGGGTCCTCTGGAAACGTCTTCGGGCCCTGAGCTGTCTCGGAGCCCCTTCGGGCCCTACCCACGTCCTAAGGGCCCTCAGACGGCCCCAAGAGGCCCGTGACCGCCCCAAGAGGATCCCAAGAGCGGTCACGCGTTGCCTCTCTTGCGTGACCGATATTGGGGCGTGCTCGGGGCCCTCTTGGAGATGTCTTGGGGCACTCTTGGAGCTGTCGTGGGGCACTCTTAAAGCCGTCTTGGGGCCCCTTCGGGCCCTTCCCACGGCCCTCAGACGGCTCCAAGAGTGCCCCAACGCAGCTCCGAGAGGGCCCCCAGAGCGGTCACTGAGGGAACCGAGCGATGAACCCACGCCGCGACCCACCCGCAACACACCCGCGACCCACTCGCGACCCATCGGCGTCGCAAACCACCCGAGACCCACCGCGCCGCGACCCGCCCGCGCCGCGACCCACCCGCGCCGCGACCAAACCGCCAGGACGACGACAACAATAACAACAAGCATCATCCGAACCGTGCATCCCCACTTCAGCCACGCACCCAGGGACACTGTAAGACCGTTCGGCCCCCTCACTCTGATTTACATCGCCACGATGTGCAGAATTCCTCCACGGACAAACCCGCCCATGCCCTCATGCACGAAGAAACGCTTGCTAAACGAGATCCTAAAATTTAGTTCCGCGCCCGCGGCCGACGCAGAAATGACGACGGCGGGTGTTTGGGCCTACTGCAAGGCACCTGTTGGTCTCCATGGGCACGTCTTCGAAAGTGCCCTACTCCGCCGGCCAGACGCACCACTGACATTTTGGATGCTTCGCGATGTTTTGGATGACGGCGGACGATATAAATGGGCGGCCCCTTTCAAGAATACGTTCTTACCTGGATCCCGAACTGAAGCGCCACTGGAAAGCACAACGTGAGCATCTCGCCCAAAGGTTCTAGCATCGCGCATGTCCGGGACGAACCCCTGCACGCCGCTTCAACGCTGATGCGCTGATCTGAACGTGAGGCGCGAGGTCATACCTGGCGCCCCCGGGGGCACCTCGGCCCAGGGGCACCTCTAGCAACACCCGGGCCGAACGAAAACAATATTCTTAGAAGATAGACCCGATGTGATAAAACAAGACAGTACCAGCCAGACATGTTCTAAGAACACTTCGTGGGAGCCACAAGAGGCTCTTAGAACATTGTTTGCTGGGACTGTAGGCTCGCCAGGACGCTTCGCCACTGCTCGACTCCGGCGGGCGACAGAGGCCGGGCCGGGCCGGGCGGCTCGCGCGCGCCAGGCCGCCGGCGGTGCCGCTGTAGGGCGGCCAACTGACGGCCTCGGAGAGGGTCATGGCGTCCCGCGCGGGCGCGTGCGCGGGCGGCGGCGAGGCGACTGCCTCCGAGAAGAGCCTGCCGCAGGGCTGGGGGGATCGGCGGCGGGGAGCGGCGCTGTGGGCAGTCTGAGCTCGCTCGGCGAGCCCGAGAGAACCGGCGCTCGCCGCGGAGTGCGAGCTGCTGGCAGCGAGGCAGGGGGCCCGTGGAGCGCCCAGGGTACCCTTGGGCCACTGGACCCTGTAATGCCCTCGTGGGCTCAAGGAGGAGGAGGAGGAGGAGGAGGAGGAGGAGGAGGAGGAGGAGGAAGAGGAAGAGGAGGAGGAGGAGGAGGACGAAGGAGAAGGGGGAGGAGAGGGGAGAAGAGGGGAGAGGGGGAGAAGGGGGAGAGGAGAGGGGAGAAGGCAGAGGGGGGCGGAGGAGACGGGGGAGGGCAGGAGCAGGAGAAGGCAGAGCACGGGGAGGGAGGGAGGGAAGGGGGGGGGGGGAGGAAGGGGAAAACAACGCACTGCGCGAGGAGCCTGCCGCGAGGCAGGAGGGGCGGGCTTCTCCAAACAGCGGCGCGCCGCGGCGGCGGCGTCCGAGTCGGCTCGGCCGTCGTCGCGGCCGCCGCCGACGCAGCCGTTGCTCGCCGAGCTCGGCACTCTGGGGCCCCTGCCGGGCCCCTGGGGCGGGAAGGGTCGGGCCTTCCAGGGACCCTCAGCGCCCCTCTAACGGGGACTCCACTAACGGGTACGTTGGCCAGTGACCCTGCGAACCTTACCCTCCCCGATGTGGGCAACGCTGCAATGCCACAAAGAGGCCCTAAAGTGGCAACTTTCGGCAATTTTCAAAAGTACCCGTTGGTGAGTACCCTTTACGGCGCCGCTGAGACCCCACACTGAGCCACTCACAGCACCGGAGATCTGGGGAGCCGCGTCGCGCCGCGGCGCCGCGGCGCCGGCGGCGCCGCTTCGGTCCCAAGCACGCCCGCCGATGGTCGTTGTCGTCGCCATCGTCGCCTCTCGCCTGCGGCTTCTCCTCCGGCTCTCCCTCCTCCCTCCTCGCTGCTCGGGGCTCGCCCTCCTCCTCCCTCCTGGCCGCAGCAGGAAGAGGGGAGGCGAAATTTGCGAGGCGGGGATATATCCATATCCACCGCCTGTGAGGCCCACGCCCTGGGACCCCAGCGGGCGGTGGATGTGGATACCTGCTGGCCCCAAGGGGCCCGACTATGTCCATATCCACCGCCTGCCGAGGTCCTGGAAGATCGATTCTCCAGGCGGTGGTTATGTATGGATCCCCGCCTCGGAAAATTAGGAGGTGAGGCACCCCCATCATTATCCTTTTCTCTCCTCCTCCTCTTCCACCTCCTCCTCCTCCTCCACCTCCTCCTCCTCCTCCTCCTCCTCCTCCTCCTCCAGGAGGCGGGGGAAGCGGAGGCGGAGGCCTTGAAGGAATGCAGCGATGCAAGGGTGCACCTGCTCCTTCTGCAAAGGTCTAAGAGGAGTAACTGTACTCAGAGGTACCGATACAAGGAAGCATTCTGACCAGAATCTCGCAGCGAATCCAGTGGTGGCGACGAGGGCCTCCCAGGAGGCCTAACATGCGAACACGAGGGAAGGGTAAGGGTATGGGTACCACATCTTTTCCTCCTCTGACGTACACTCTTGCAGGAGTCCTCCCCCTCGCGCCGGCTCCTACCCCCCACCTCGCAGAGGACTGCAGCCTCCCGCCCCCCTCATCTCGCCGCTCGAAGCGCGAGCGCGCTCGGTGGCCCTCGGCTGGCCTGTGCCGCCGCACCTCCGAACGGGGACCTGGGGCAGACAGGAGGGGGATGCGCAGCAGCAGGGCTTCCTTTGCAGGTCGGGGGCTCTGGCGTTCCCCACCACCCCTTTGCGGTGCAAGCGGAGCGAGCAGCGGCGGGAGCCCACAACCACCCCCGCAGTGCCGAGTGCCAGTGGGCCGGGTGGTGCGCACCCGTGGGCCCGTCTCGAGTGCTCCGCCTCTTTGAGCTGGCCGGGCAAGCTGGTGGGGCTGCGAGGGCCGCCCCCTCCAACAAGGGCGGTTCTGAGCACCAGTGAAAGACGAAGGACACGTGGAGGAGGCGAACGCAGGAACCGAAGAAGAGAGAGGAGAGGGGGAGGAGGATGAGGAGCAGGAGCAGGTGTACGCGCGGGGAGTATAGCTGTGGGAATTTGCTGATACCAGGGACAGGCGTGGGAGGATGGAGCGCAATTTTCGGAACAGAGGATGATGCGGAAGACCAGGAGACATCGATGCGAAGAGTAACCACATCGTCCTTCTCCTCCTCCTCCTCCTCCTCCTCCTCCTTTTCCTCTTCCTCCTCCTCCTCCTCCCCCTCCTCATCCCATGTTCGAGCCGCATCGATCCATGAGGGCCTCAATGACCGAAGCGGGGCATGAGCAGCTTGTTTTTCCCAAACTTCCTGCGTTGGGCTCTTGTTTTGAATAGAGCATTGCGGCCGCGACCTCCTCATTATCATCCAAACTGTCTCCACTTTCGAAGGCTGCTGGGTGGTCCCGCGGAGTGACGCCATATCGCAGACTCAGATTGGACCTCGCGATTGAGGGCGTAAGTGAAGATCGGATGTGAACTCAAGGTTTTGATTAGGGTCGGGTCGACCTAATCTCAGCCTCCCCCCATAGCCTGTGATGGTCTTCCCTCCTCCCTCCTCCCTCCTCTCTCCTCTCCTCCCACCTCCATCCTCCCTCCCTCCTCCCTCCTCTGCCCTCCTCCCTCCCCTCCTCCCTCCTCCCTCCTCCCTCCCTCCTCCTCCTCCCTCCTCCCTTCTCCCTCCATCCTCCCTTCTCCTCCCTCCTCCTTTCTCCTCCCTCCTCCTCCCTCCGCCCTTCTCCCTCTTTCTCCCTCCTTTTCCCTCCTCCCTTCTCCTCCTCCTCCTCCTCCTCCTCCTCCTCCTCCTCCTCCTCCTCTTCCTCCTCTCCCCGTGCCGAAGACCCCCCAGCCTCCCTGGTTCCCGAAGTGGTCGGGGTCGCACGGGGCAGCCTTTAAGGGCCCCTCTGGGGTCTGACGAGCACCCCGACGACGAGGGCCAGGGAGTGGGGGTCGGGGCGACAAAAAGCTTAATCCGGGCTGCTCATGCATGATGGGCGCCAGCCGGGCCCCAGGTGTTCCGACAAGTTGCTTTGCGGAAAAGGCACAAATCAAGCCCAGGGCAGCTCAACCCACCTCCTCCTCGTCCTCCTCCTCCTCCTCCTCCTCCTCCCTAGCTCTCCCCGAAGGTACGCTTTCTGGCCCGTTCTTCCTCCTTCTCTTTCCCATCTTACATGGTCAGCATGCCACCAGCGTGTCCCCGAACTGAGGGGTAAGGCTCTTGGAGTAGGTGGCCAACAGAGCCAGAGGGGGTACATTAGAGCGTGGTTTGGGGCGAATGCCATCCCCCAGCCACGCCAAACGCATAGGGTAGTGTTGTGTCCAAGCGTGGACTGGGGCGAATCCCATTCCCCTGCCACGCCAGGAGGGTGTTTGAATAGGGTTGTCAAGGCTGGAGTTCTGGTAGCACGCGGCACTAGGTAGGCATAGATTCGCGCCGTCCGCACTGGAACTCTGCAAGGACTGCGGGCTACGGCTTTACTTCGCATGCCCATCTTGCGGTCCGTTGTTTCGGCTGGACCGACTCAACAAAGACGGCTGGAGTTCTGGCAACACGCCGCACTAGGTTGGAAAAATCTTGGGAATTCTGCTAGGGCTTCGGACGAAGGTCCTTGAATTTGCGTGACTCCAAAAGTTTTAAGAGTCACGCAAATTTTCAGTCGCCACAGCGACGGCGACTGTGTTGTGGGTTGATGTTCCCCCGAACTGAGGGGTAAGGCTCTTGGAGTAGGTGGCCAACAGGGCCAAAGGGGGTACAACCGACCGTGGGCCGGGGCGAATGCCATTCCCCAGCCACGCCAAGATAATAGGCATGTTTGTATCCAAGCATGGACTGGGGCGAATTCCATTCACCGGCCACGCCAGACGGCGTTAGAGTAGGGTTGTCATCCTGCGTGGGCTAGGGCGAATTCCATTCCCCAGCCACGCCAAAAAGGTTATAAGATTGAGTCCGCGCGGGGGCGGGGGCGAATTCCACTCCCCAGCCACGCCAGATGGGGCCACAGAAGGATTGATCTGCCTGCGGGGTATGGCATCCTCCATCTTAGAGTGGCTCCTTTGCCGATCTAACCCCGTACGCGGAGGGGCCTAATCATATCATGACAGACGTCTTTGCATCAGGCTGGCGCCTTTGCGCTGGAACTCTGCTAGGACTGTGGGCTACGGCTATGCTTCGCATGCCCATCTAGCCTGCGGTCACTTTTTTCGGCTGGTCCGACTCAACGAACAAGGCTGGAGTGTTGGTAGCAAGCCACACTCGGCAGGTAAGGCTGGCGCGCTTCCGCGCTGGAGCTCTGCCAGGACTGCGGGCTACGGCTATGCTACGCATACCTTTCTAGCCTGCGGTCCGTTGTTTCGGCTGGCCTGACTCAACCAATAAGGGTGGAATTTTGGTAGCAAGCAGCAGTCAGTAGGCATTGAGTAGGGCCGTCCGCACTGGAACTCTGCCAGGACTGTGGGCTACGGCTATGCTTCGCGTACCCATCTAACCGGCGGTCCGTTTTTTTCGGCTGGCCCGACTCAACAAATACGGCTGGAGTGCTGGTAGCACGCCGCACTAGGTAGGCAAGATCTTGGTATTGTACGTCAATTGTCACACGATGTCATTCAGCTTTACTCGCTCGCCGCCCTCCCACTATCAGGCCCCGGCCTTTTGAGGCGGGTTAGCCACCAACGCAGCGCTCCCTTCACCACATCCTTTCTCTAACGCAAGCCAGGCCCAACCCTGCCGCCCACCTCTCCAGAGGCCGCCCATCGCCGCGATGCTGCGGGCACTCTGTTTGAAGAGTGATAACCTGTGCAACCCACCGTTTGTGGGGTGGGCGGGGCAGCCTTTATCCAGCGGGACAAGAGAAGGTAGCTTAACGGCCGCCACTCCTGTCATTTTCCCCAACCACGCCAAGAAATAGGGTAAGATTTGCGTCCGAACGTGGGCAGGGGCGACTTCCCTTCCCCGGCCACGCCAGAGGCCTTTAGAGTAGGGTTGTAGTCCCGCGTGGGCTCGGGCGACTTCCATCCCCAGCCACGCCATTCCCCGCCCCTCCCTGATTCCGCCCCCTCTTCCCCCCCTTGTGTTCTCCTCTCTCCCTCTTCCTCCCCCGCCCCAGGGCTGGTAGCCCAAGCTGGCTTTCGATGTGGGGCTGCTAGCCAGGGCGGGTCCCCGTTAGCATCCCCTTAAAACAGGCTGCGAGTTGGGGCCTCCCCAAGCAATGAGTGCCCCCCATTGGCAGTCCCAAATGCGGCCAACGGCCCCGAGGGACTGCTCAATGGCGGCCCGCTCGCAGACCTGGCAGTTTGGACAGTGATCCTCTTCCTCCTCCTCCTCCTCCTCCTCCTCCTCCTCCTCCTCCTCCTCCTCCTCCTCCTCCTCCTCCTCCTCCTCCGCCTCCTCCTCCTCCTCCTCCTCCTCCTCCTCCTCCTCCTTCCCCCCTCCAGGAGGAGGCACTGCGCCGGAGGTGGCGGCGGCGGCGGCAACGGCTGCGGCAGCGTCTGCCGCCTGCTGGAGCCGTCCAGCAGGAGCGTGTCCGAGAGCTGCGTGGAGCACACGGACACGTCGAGGCGCTGGTGCCGCGAGCTCCTGGCTCGTGGGCGGCACGCACGCCCGGGTGGCGCGAGGGGGGCGACCTTCTGAGGGGAGGCGGGAGGGCCTTGGGGCCTCCTCCTCCTCCTCCTCCTCCTCCTCCTCCTCCTCCTCCTCCTCCTCCTCCTCCTCTCCTCCCCCCCCCCCCTCCCCCTCCCCCTCCCCTTCCCCCTCCCCCTGCCCCCTCCTCCTCCTCCTCCTCCTCCTCCTCCTCCTCCTCCTCCTCCTTTTCGCCCCCCTCCATCTCCTCATCCTCTATTTCCCTCTCTTTTTCCTCCTCTTCCTCCTCCTCCTCCTCCTCCTCCTCCTCCTCCTCCTCCTCTTCGGGGCCCCGAGGCCTCCAAGAGGTTCCCTGCCTTCTTGGAAGCGTCACACGCTTCTTTCGAACGCCGCCCCCTCGCGCCGCCCCCCCCCTTGCGCACGCCGCCGATCTCGCTCGGGGGCGGGGGTGGGGCCGAGGATCAAGCGTCGATGCCTGTGGGCGTCGTTTGGCAGCCTGGGGCCACCGACTCGGGAGCCACAGTCTCGGACATATCCGGCGTCTTCGGCAGAGGCATAAAGTTTGAAAGACGAGATGGGAAGGAGGAGGGAGGGGAAGGAGGAGGAGGAGGAGAAGGAGGAGGAGGAGGAGAAGGAGGGACGAGTTTCTATTCCCCGCCGAAAGCTAAGGGGGGGGTCCTCGACATTGAAGACCCTTTGAAGACCCTCCGCGGTTAGTTCGGATTTTTTTTTCGAAGGCGGGGGGGCTGGCTCTCAGGGGCAGTGCCGAGCTGGAATCGGCGGCGCGCCGCCGCCAGCTTGGCGACAACCCCAGGATAGCGGCTCCGCACGGTCCTGGGCGGGGTGGGCTACCGCCCCCTTGTTCGGGGGCGTCCACGGGAGGAACGTCCCAGGAGGGAGGGGGTGGGGGGCGCAACTTATGTCCAGCGGCATGTGCGCAGCCTGGGGGGGGGGTCGGGGACGTACTGGAACAAGAAGAGGCAACATGAAATCTGGGGAGATGTCATGGCCCCCGCCAGGATACCCATCCACCCCTGGTCCCTGGCCCCCTGGTCATCACCCCCCTCTTGGCCGCCCCCGACTTATTGCCTGTCGGCCTATCGGCGATCAACGGGCGACTTTTGGAGGGTGAAAGTGGGGGTCGGCCGCAGGGTCCCGGCAATGATGTCTTTATGGGTCATGAATGGGCGATGCGTCCTCGATTGCTGTGTTCGGCGGGGGAACTAATGGAAGCCCCCCGCCTGCACCCATGCGCGAGACTTGAAAGGAAAGGAAGCAAGGGGGCGGGGGGCTCGGGAAAGGCGACGAAAGCAACGTGCGCTGAGGGCGCAAAAAGAAAAGGCTGGAACACACGAAAACGGTCAGGTGAGTGTCGTAATCTGCCCAGCCAATCTGACATGCGGAACAAAACGCCTCAGTATTGGGGATCTTGAAGGCCAGTGCAAAATGTGAATTCACATTGTGGGGAAAAGCAAAATGTGAATTCACATTTTGGGTATAAGGAAAATGTGAATTCAACTTTTGGAGAAAAGAAAAATGTGAATTCACATTTTGGAATTTTGTGTAGGATTCTTTATGAAAGGGGCCAGAATGTGAATTCACACTTTGGGAAAAAAGGAAAATGTGAATTCACATTTTGGGAAAGAGGAACATGTGAATTCACATTTTGGGAGAAAAGTGGGCCCCATTCCAAATCTGTCTTGGGGATCGAGAAGTCGTCTTTTGGGAACATGCGCGATCATCAATCGCACAATCAAGACACACTTGCACTCCACTTCGCTGCCCCACGGCGCGTGTGCCCGCGCGGGCAACGCGCGGGCACGAACGACTGGCCCTCAATGACCGCCAACATTGGATGCCAATCGTACCCGTTCACATACATGAGCGATACATTGAGCATACATGGGCCATTCGGCCCCCATTGAAGACCCCCTGTTGCAGACCCCCTCTTTCACCCTCCAAGGCTTTGGGTCAACGCATCCCCCCCTGCGCCGGTCCTCCCTCAGCGTTGCCCCTGGTGGGCCCACTGGCCGGCCCCGGCTGGATCCGGCCGTGAATTCGGCTCGGATCGGAAAGGGATCGCGTCGCCGTGGATTCGGATCGCCGCGCCCAGCTCCTGCTGGCCCCGGCCGATGCTGCTGAATCGGAGCGAACCGAATCGAGAACGCAGCCCCAGCCGTCGCATCGAATCGCACCAAGTCGGATCGTAGGCGGCCCAGCTTGGCCCCGTGGTGGCCACTTCAGGACGAGAAAAAGTGCCATCATACGATCGGCTCGGGGTGCGTTCCAAGAGTTCTGGGGTATCCAACGGCTTCCGTTCGTGAAATCCGCGCGGAGCAACTGGGAGTCGTTGAGATTGTGGAGATCTTGGAATTCACATTCTGTGCTTTGGGCGTTGGCGGGCCTGGTTTAGAGGGACCTGGATTAGCACACGCCCCACCGTCCGATCTCACTGACCGGAACTGCTGTCAGCCGAAGAAACAACAACTACGGCAGACTTGGCTACATGACTCTGGCAATTCGTTGGGCTTCGGGGCCAAGTCACTGACCGGCTCCCCAGATCATCCGCAACTGGAGTTCTTGAGCAACGGATGTTGGGCGCGCCGAATTTCGGTCGAGACCGAGTGGGTCGAATTCCAGCAACGAAGAGATGGCGCGTCGGGGCCCAAGCGAGGGTTTCGGAGACGTCGACGGCTCACTCGTCACCGGAATTCGCAAATTCGCAGCCAGAGGCCAAATTTCGGTCGCGACCGCGTCGTCCAGAGCGCTACCAAAAACTTGCAATGATGGATGATCTGGGTCCCTTGAACCGGAGTCCTGGCTACGTCTTAGTCCTGCTCCCGCGACGACGACGACGACGCGGTGGCACTGGCACAGTCGCGAATACTTGAGCAGGACGCGCTCGAACGAGTCAAGTTGCATCTCGCATTGGCATTGCAGATGAGCGCGAGCGGGAGACGCAAGCTGGCGTGCAGTGCCGAGCCCACAACGGAAGAGGCGCACAAGCGGCAGGAGGAGGACGCCCTTCGCGCATGGCAAACGACTACGACGACGACTACGTCGACGACTTTTCCTCGACGTCAGGGCTAAGAGTAGATGACTTGATTCATCATTTGAGCTAAAGCTTTCAGGCCCGTCGCAGAGAGTCAAAACTCTCGGTTGACCCCGCATGGGGCGACACTCTATGGGTGCTGCACAGGGGAACGGCATGCCATCGAGTGGGGATTACAGCTGCATAACCTCAGCAGCTTCTTCCTCTGCGGCGAAATCGGCCTCATCGAGGTGCTCAAGAACGAAACTATGTGGTTGTGTGTCAGGCGCTGGTCTGGCTACAGCTGGGGCAGGCGGCGAGTCAGGCGGTGGCCTAATATACTCAGGTGATGAAGAGGACGATGGTCGGGACGATCTTCGTGCCATTATCGTACGACGACGACGACCACGCAGACTCCGACGACTCTGACGACTCCGACGACGACGATGCCGACGACTTTGACGACGACGACGCCTTGAGAATTCCACCGCGAAACCCCTGGCCGGGGTCTCCCGCGAGAGCCGGCCTGTCGTCCCAGAGGGCCGCTTCCTTGAAGCCCCGCGGAGGCGAACGGCAAGGACCCATGCTGCTTCGAACGATCCCCACTTGAGATTTTGGACGCCCGGAAGTCAGGTACGAAAAGAATGGGCACGATGCCAAACAACAAATGTTGTCCAAACCCGGCAGCGGCCGCTGTTGGGCAGGCGGCCTTCTGTCTCAAATGGGCAACGTCCGCGGCGGCGCGGAGAGCGAGCCCTATTCAAATGAACAGTAACCGTCGTTTGGCATTGCACCCATTCTTTCCGTACCACTTCCTTTCGTGCCGAGAGAACGCGAAGCGGCATCCCCAGGCAGCACCTGGAGAAACCCAGAGATGCCGATACCGCTTCTCCACGCCCCTCTCCTGGGGTGCGCCCTGACCAACATTTCTAAGCGAATCCAGCCGTGACGACGACAGAAGGATATCGGTATCGATACTTTTTCTTCTTCTGAACGCCCGCACACATTGGGTCTGGCGGCCGTGGTTGCAGGATGCGCAAGTCGGGTCGGGAGCTCTCTTCTCTGAGGGCCACGATCGGGGGGGACTGGCATTGAGGGGGAAAAACATCTGGAAGCGGCGATACATCTCCAACCGATCGGCGACAGGCCCCCTTCGGCAAATCTGCACGCCCCTGGGCGGGGTGGGCTATCAGACCCCTCTCTGCGATCTGTGGGCAAGAGTCCCAAAACCGTGCGGTGATCCTGCATCCCCACCGACTCACCGCACGGTGTGGTCACCACCCCGCCTGGGGGCCCCGAGATGAACTCCCAGGTGCCCAGCCTGCGCCCCGATCTGCAGGGCCTGGGCGCCGGGGCCCGCCGGCAGCGCCGCGGGCGCGCTCGAAAGCGAGGAGCATACAGCCCCAGGTGCAGCGCGGCGGCAGCTTTGTCGACGGACTGCGCGCCTCGCGCCGTGTGGGGGGCCCCCGACCCGAGCGCGCTCGCTTCCCGGGGACGGCGCCGGCGAAGCACGACGGGCGTCGGCGGCGGCGGACGGCGACGCCACGGCGCAGCGGCCGCGAGGGGCGGCCCGCCCGCTCCTCCCGGCCTCGAGCGCGAGGCCAGCGCCGAGGGCCTGCGCCAGCGCCGTCGGCATCGACTCGGTGGGGCCGCACCGGAGGTAGTCCTCCAGGAGGAGAGGATAAAGGAGCCCAGGGACACGCAAGTGAATAGACACAGGCCCCAGGATTTCTCATATTGTTCCATATGTTTTTCTTCTTCTTCTTCTTCTTCTTCTTCTTCTTCTTCTTCTTCTTCTTCTTCTTCCCCCCCCACTTCCCATATTTCCGATATTTTCCAGGGGATCGACGATCAATTGTGTCTGTGTGTGCTTTGTTTCCCATCCTGAGAGAAGGCGGCACGAGCACAGGCTGCGGGAGGTCCGCGAGGACCGCTTGATGAGCAATACAAGGACCCCTAACCCTTTGGGAGGGGACCTAAGTTAGGAGGGCCCACAATCAGAGGCGACGATCGGGGCGAATAGCCCGGGGGAGAGCAATGCATGTATTCAGGTGCGCCGATGATCTATGTCTTCGAAAAGGCCCGGGCGGATACGTGCAATGCCCGCCCATGGGCTATTCGCCCCTATCGTCGCCGCCGATGCAACGTTTAGAGATGAGGGAGTCTTCCCTGCAGATGCATCGAACCAGCCTGCCTATGGGGAAGCCGAAAGGTACCGGTACTGCTACTCCCTGGACCTCTCCTGGGGTGCGTTCTGACCAGAATTCCGAGGCGAATCCAGCGGTGGCGACGACAGAGGCCCAGGAGGCCCAAAAAGGGGGAAAACGATGGGAGGGTAGAGGTATGGGTGCCTTTTCCTCCTCTGAGCCTAGATCGATTATCCCCGATTCAAAGACGGGGACCTCAATGAGGCTACGCCTTCTCGGCGGTGGACAAACCTCCCTTAGTAAACCACACTTTAGTGAAAACGGCCCAAGACCGAAACCAATGGACCTGGACCCGCAAGAATGACGGCCGCGACGCCCTCTCGCGAACCGAAAACGGCCAATTCGCCAATCGACGTGTCAGGGTAGGAGGTCTATCAACCTCCGATCTTCATCGCGCTATGAGGGTCAGGGGCTCCTCTTATCCTCGAGGACCGCTCGGGTCGGCGCCGCACCCCACTAGCCAGCCCTGGGCGCGCGGAGCGCGCCAGGGCCCGGCGACGCCGGGCGGGGGCTCCGCGG
This sequence comes from Prorocentrum cordatum, assembly GCA_963575745.1. NCBI lineage: Eukaryota > Dinophyceae > Prorocentrales > Prorocentraceae > Prorocentrum > Prorocentrum cordatum. The sequence continues at coordinate 4,320 of CAUYUJ010014238.1, read as the reverse complement.
CGACCCCCGAGCGGTCCGCGCGTGGGCCTCGGGAGGTTGGCGCTCGTGCCGGAGAGTCCGCACACTCGGGTGCGAGCTCTTGCACCGCGGAGTGGCCCCTCCATCTCCTCCCCCCCCCGCGGCCGCCCGAGGAGGAGGCGGAAGAGGAGGAGGAGGGGGAGGAGGAGGGGGAGGATGAGGAGGAGGAGGAAGAGGAAGAGGAAGATGAGGAGGAGGACGAGGAGGAGGAGGTCGAGGAGGAGGAGGAGGAGGAGGAGGGGGAGGAGGAGGAGGAGGGGGAGGAGGAGGAGGAGGAAGAGGAAGATGAGGAGGAGGACGAGGAGGAGGAGGTCGAGAAGGAGGAGGAGGAGGAGGAGAGGAGGAGGGAGGAGGAGGAGGGAGGAGGAGGAGGAGGAGGGGGAGGAGCCCTGCCCTCTTCCCACTGCTGCACGCTGGCTTATTCGCTTTTCGGTGCCCTCGTCCAGCTCTTTCGCCGGTGCAACCAACTCTGCCTCGCCGACTCCTCCCGATGCTTGTTCTTTTCGATGGCGGCGGTTGGCCACCGAGGATTTCCCCCTAAGGTGCCCCGCAAGCGCTCGGACTTGCAGGACATGGGCGCCGATGTCCTGTGTTTCGACGTCGTGGTTGGGCCAGGTCAGGACGGCCAGGGGGGGGGGAAGGGGAGGGGGAAAGACCCCCAGAAAACAACATTGCGGGGGTTCCGTACCCGCCTGGGGGGAACCTCTCCGCAACCAGGGAGGAGACGGGAGGGCCCTGCCTGGGCCAACGGCAGGGTGCCGACTCGAAACAAGACCTCTGCTCGGCGGCAGCTGGGGCATCTCGGCGCCCTGCCCCCCCTCGCGGAGGGCAGCCCTGCGCTGCTCGTGCCCCACGTGGCCGTGGGGAAAGTATTGCTGTGTGTCTGTGTGCCGTGGAAGCCCCTGCCGAGAAACGCCCTGCTTGCCGCAAGGCTGCCCTGGGCTTCTTGGATTGTGGTGGCTTTGCTACAGAAAGCGCTACCTTTCACGCACCAAAAATCAATGGACATCCTGGGGTCTCAAGGTAGGGGTCTCATGTGGAAGGTTTCTTGTGGCCGAGCTCCTGATGTAAACGGCCAGATGCCGATACCGCTGCTCCCCAGACCTCTCTGGGGGCGCGGTCTGTCCAAAAATGTCGAGGCGAATCCAAAGGTGGCGAGGAGGGCCTCGAGGCCCGAAGTGGCAGAGCTGCCAAGGGGAAGCAGTGGCGGTGCATCTGCTCCGCAGTCGTGCCTTGCTCGCCGCGCGGACCCGAAGGAGGTCTCGACCCCTTCGCTGGGGCCGTGTCTTCATGCCGGCTAGCTTGTTGATGGTCCCGAGGCCCCGCGAGCGGCCCCGAAGGCTGGAACTCATCGAAAACCTCCCGCGCATCGTGCTTTCCACTTCTCGACGAGATGAGTATCGTTTCTCCGATCCCCATCCCCAGCGGCGTGGCCTGGGCCCCACTGGCCGATTTGCCCCCCCCTAGATGGGGACACAGGCCGTCCCCTTCGGGTTTCGAGGGGTGTATCCCCAACTGGGGTGGTGAGACGGTGGGGGTCTCGAAGGGGATGAGGACGGGGATGGGGGGTCGGCTAAACGACACCGACGAGAGGAGGTCGTCCGAGCCGAGAGAGGAGGAGCCCGCGGAAGGCCCGTCGCCACCCTTGCGCGGGGGAGCCCGGGCCCGCCGGCCAGCACCCCGCCGCGGGGGCGCCGCACGCTTCCGGAGGCCGGGGACAACGGACAAAACTTATCCCGGCAAAGCAACCTAACAGCGATGTGTAGGAGCATATCTGGAAGCATTCCCCTTCAGATTCAGATGAGAATCCTGTTGTAGAATTCTGCTGTTCTCGCAGTCGTAGTCGCATTCGCGATGGCAGTCGCAGTGGCAACGGCAGTCGCAGTCACAGCCTCAGCCTCAGCGTGCCTCAGCCTCAGCCTCAGCCTGCCTCAGCCTCAGCCTGCCTCAGCCTCAGCCTCAGCCTGCCTCAGCCTCAAAATCAGTCTGCCTTCAGCCTCGGCCTCAGCCTCAGCCTGCCTCAGCCTCACCCTGCATCAGCCTCAGCCTCAGCCTCAGCCTGCCTCAGCATCAGCCTGCCTCAGCCTCAGCCTCAGCCTGCCTCAGCCTCAGCCTCAGCCTCAGCCTCAGCCTTCAGCCTCAGCCTCAGTCTGCCTTCAGCCTCGGCCTCAGCCTCAGCCTGCCTCAGCCTCAGCCTGCATCAGCCTCAGCCTCAGCCTCAGCCTGCCTCAGCATCAGCCTACCTCAGCCTCAGCCTCAGCCTGCCTCAGCCTCAGCCTCAGCCTCAGCCTCAGCCTGCTTCAGCCTCAGCCTCAGTCTGCCTTCAGCCTCGGCCTCAGCCTCAGCCTGCCTCAGCCTGAGCCTGCATCAGCCTCAGCCTCAGCCTCAGCCTGCCTCAGCATCAGCCTGCCTCAGCCTCAGCCTCAGCCTGCCTCAGCCGCAGCCGCAGCCTCAGCCTCAGCCTCAGCATCAGTCTGCCTTCGGCCTCGGCCTCAGCCTCCGCCTGCCTCAGCCTCAGCCTGCATGAGCCTGAGCCTCAGCCTCAGTCTGCCTCAGCCTCAGCCTGCCTCAGCCTCAGCCTCAGCCTGCCTCAGCCTCAGCCTCAGCCTGCTTCAGCCTCAGCCTCAGTCTGCCTTCAGCCTCGGCCTCAGCCTCAGCCTGCCTCAGCCTCAGCCTGCATCAGCCTCAGCCTCAGCCTCAGCCTGCCTCAGCATCAGCCTGCCTCAGCCTCAGCCTCAGCTCAGCCTGCCTCAGCCTCAGCCTCAGCCTGCTTCAGCCTCAGCCTCAGTCTGCCTTCAGCCTCGGCCTCAGCCTCAGCCTGCCTCAGCCTCAGCCTCAGCCTCAGCCTCAGCCTCAGCCTGCCTCCAGCCTCAGCCTCAGCCTGCCTCAGCCTCAGCCTCAGTCTGCCTTCAGCCTCGGCCTCAGCCTCAGCCTGCCTCAGCCTCAGCCTGCATCAGCCTCAGCCTCAGCCTCAGCCTGCCTCAGCATCAGCCTGCCTCAGCCTCAGCCTCAGCCTGCCTCCTCAGCCTCAGCCTGCTTCAGCCTCAGCCTCAGTCTGCCTTCAGCCTCGGCCTCAGCCTCAGTGCCTCAGCCTCAGCCTGCTTCAGCCTCGGCCTCAGTCTGCCTTCAGCCTCGGCCTCAGCCTCAGCCTGCCTCAGCCTCAGCCTGCATCAGCCTCAGCCTCAGCCTCAGCCTTCAGCCTCAGCCTGCCTCAGCATTCAAATGTGGCCGGGAATGAGTTCGGGAACGCGAAGAGCACGAAGTGGCCTACAGTTGGTCCGGGCATTCAAAATGTGGCCCGGGATGGGGGGAATCGAAGACCACGAAGTGGCCTACAGTTGGCTCCGGGCATCCAAAATGTGGCTCGGGAATAGAGTTCTGGGAAATCGAAGAGCACGAAATGGCCTACTGTTGGCTCCGGGCATCCAAAATCTGGCCCGGGAATGGAGTTCTGGGAAGTCGAAGAGCACGACGTGGCCTACAGTTGGCTCCGGGCATCTTAATGTCGCCCGGGAATGGAGATCTGGGAAGTCGAAGAGCACGAAGTGGCCTACAGTTGGCTCCGGGCATCCAAAATGTGGCCCGGGAATGGAATTCTGGGAAGTCGAAGAGCACGAAGTGGCCTACAGTTGGCTCCGAATGGAATTCTGGGATCGAAGAGCACGAAGTGGCCTACAGTTGGCTCCGAGCATCCAACATGTGGCCCGGGAATGAAGTTCTGGAAAGTCGCAGAGAACGAAGTGGCCTACAGTTGGCTTCGGGCATTCAAAATGTGGCCCGGGAATGGAGTTCTGGGAGGTCGAAGAGCACGAAGTGTGTGACTGTTTGCTTAAAACGAGCCCGGCCCTGAGCCCGGCCCTCGCCCGCTGTCCGGATGCCGCCCAGACCTCCCTTCTGAGTCATCAGATGCTCTCTTTTGACACCACTAGAAACCTATCAGTCTTCGCTGTTAGGTAAAAAACCCGTCGAGGCCCAGAGATCCGATGGCTGGAGCCAGGTCGGGCATGTCCCCCCACATGCGGGTTTCTTGAAGGGGCTCAGGGACACACCAAGAAATATATACACACACATAACAGGGTTCCCCAGATGTTCCAATATTTCCTGGGTTTCTGTTTCTCCCCCACTTCCCATATTTTCCCATATTCCCTAGGGGGATAGAGGATTAGTTGTGTCTGTGTGTGTTTTTCCCTCCTGGTTTTTGTTGGACAAAAAATCAGCCGATCTGGCGTGAGAGTTTAAGAAGTCTAAGCTGAAGCTCTGCTTCAGCATGAGCTTTAGCTCTGCTTGGCAGGGGGGGAGGGG
>CAUYUJ010014237.1:384884-424339 GCA_963575745.1 Prorocentrum cordatum | reverse complement strand
GATAGAGAGAGAGGGAGATGGAGATAACGATATCTATATATACATAAACAAAACAACATAACAAGACATCTATTGTGTAAGATAGACCACGGACGCCCGCGTCGCCCACCCCTTGTTTCCCCAATGGCGGGGTACTACGTGTATATGCACGTAGATATGCATGCAGTTAAGGGCGAGGCGGGAAACAAAACAACATAACAAGACATCTATTGTGTAAGATAGACCACGGACGCCCGCGTCGCCCACCCCTTGTTTCCCCAATGGCGGGGTACTACGTATATATGCACGTAGATATGCATGCAGTTAAGGGCGAGGCGGGCTGGGTTTATATGAGAGTTCTCGGCGAGGTCGTCAGCCCCCTCAGCGCGTTGCCGCCGCAGCCGCAGCCGCAGCCAGGAGCGGGCCCGCCGGGCCCTGGCCCTGGCCCGCCAGGGGCCCCTGCTGCCCACGACCCGCCTTCCAGCGCCGGCGAGCTCAGTTCAGACAATGGCGAGGGCAGCGCGGGCGACGAAGACAACGTTGACCCTGGCGGTGGCGCAGGGGGAGCAGCGGCAGCGGCAGCGGCAGCAGAGGAGGAGGCAGGGGCGCCGGGCGCGGCGCCGGGAGGAGGCGCCGGAGGCCCGGGCGCAGCGGCAGCGGGGGCGCCGCCGCCGCCGCCGCCACCGCCGCCGCCCGCGGCGGCCGTGCCGCCGCCGCCAGGGGGGCGGCAGCCGCGTTCTGTCCCATGGCCACCAGGAAGCAATTCGACTCCATGGTCGATCGCGAAGGTATTGAGCAAAGGGGTTCACGTTGGGTTGGGGGCAAATTGCAACTGCCACGTGGATGTACTCCGCCCAGCTCAGGTGTGCAAGAAAGCTCTCATGATAGCTGAGAGCGAGGGCCAGCTGAGGATGATGGCATGGTTGTTGGCCGGGGTCGATGGCGTCCAAGACGACGACGCTTGTGCCAAGTCCACCCACCTCAGGATCAATCCTCGGACATTGCCTCTAGACACTGAGGCCGCCATGGTTGCTGCTGCGCTCGCCATTTACCCTTGAACAATAATGTGGCGCAGGCTACAGCGGCGCAGGCTACAGCCTTGAGCGACGAGGTTTAGCGGGGGGGGCAGGGCCGGGGCTGGTGCTTGATGAGTCCTGGAATCATCTGACACGTCCTTGCATTCGATCGAGAAGGCCCAAGACGTCGGCCAGCCCCCCCCCCTGGGCGAGCAGCTCTGTATCCCTTTTTTTTTTGAAAGCCAGCAGTGTTTGAGCGCATGCACACCGCGCGCGATGGCGAGTTTAAGTATACAGGATACATGGCATCGTGTACAGTAAGTGTAAGCGTAACCACATCATGCGAATAAGTGCGCAAGGCCGTATAGCGCATAGTGCATAGTGTAAATGCATAGCTTAATGATATCATGTGCAGTGTACGTATATATGCAGACATGTCGCCACTGCGCGGTGCGCGTTTGCGCATGCATGCATGGTCGCTTCGCTCGGAGGGCGATTGCACTGCGTGGTTGCTTGGCCAAGGGGACGTTTGCATGCGCATTCATGAGTGCAAGTGCATGGTCACACTTTCGGGGCAGCCGAGCCTCGGCGCACCTCCAACGGCCACCTGCCAGCCCTGGGCCTCGGCTGGCTCGGCCGGGGACGCGGGCTCGAGGCAGGCGACCTGGCCAGTTGCAGTGCGTCGCCAGCTTTGGGCCATGGGAAGTTCCGTGCGTTAGAGCGATTGGGCCAGCGGCGTGGCGCGAGGGCGCGCGACGTTCAGGCCAGGGTTTTCTGAACTGTATGCAAGGGCGCATGTGCGATGACCTTTGCTTGTTTACTTGCAAAACATTCTGTCGTTCGTGATTGACAGACGATCGCCGCGCAGTGCAGAGGGGCCCCTGATCATCCGATTGTTTCCGCCAGGCCAGGTCGGGCGAGTCGGGCGCTTGGGCGGCCTGGGCGGCCCATTGCGGATGTCGGTTCGTCGCGGCAAGTCCCTGGTTTGCGATCAGTGTTGCCGTTGTCAGAGAGTCTGTCGCACCGTTCAGGTCGTCTCGGACATCTGACGTCGGCCGCCCGGGCCACCTTGCGGCGCCTTGGCGTGGCAGTGCACGGCTCGCAGTGCCCCAGACAGCGCTTGCACCGACGTGGGTTTCATTTGCCATGGGCCATCGGCCATCGACGCCCCGAGTTGTCGCGTAGTTGCTGTAATTCGCGACGAGATTTCAAGCGGCGATGGCCGCCCCGCCGGGCCCCAAAGGGATCTTATGCAGGGGGGGCTCGAAGGCGCTGGGAGGGCCTCTCAGGGCCCAGGGCTTCGGCTGGGCCCAGGGCTCAGGTTGGTTGGTTGGTGGCCCTCGGCGGGTTGGCTGCCTGGCTGGTTGGTTGGCTGAGCACTGCGGGCGGGCTCGCATTCGGGAGGCAATCTCAGATGCCCCATTCAAAGATGCATGTCGGCACGCTCCGCCGCCTCGTGCTTGGTTGAATGGTTGGTTGATTGGATGTTGGCACAGACATTCCAGCGCATTGCAAAGCATTGCGTTTCATGTCTAGGTTTCAGGGGGGGAGGAGGATGAGGAGGTGTTTATCTCGCCCATGCTACGCCGCCCCGCCCTTCTCTGCCCTCCTCGCCCTGTCCTCATCATCATGCCCCGCCTCCGCGCCCAGCAGTTCGGGCTCGGGCTCAGTCGATCGGGCTCAGTCGCCGGAGCTCGGAGCTCGTCGCCTCACTGACCAGATGAAGAGGAGCATGGGCGACATAGGGGAGGACGAGGGCGACGGCGAGGCGGGCCTTCCAGCGGCCAAGGCTGCCCGGGGCAGGGCCGAGGCCAAGGGCGCGGCCAGGGAGGCCAAGGCGGCCAAGGCGGCCAAGGCCCGAGAGGCCGCGGAGGCCAAGGCTCGGGCCAAGGCTCGGGCCAAGGCTCAGGCCAAGGCTCAGGCCATGGCAGAGTCCAGGGCTAAGGCGGCCGCGTCGGCCGCGGCGGCGACGAAGTCCTTCTTCCAGGCGGCGGCGACAGCGGCGCCCGCCAAGGACTGGGGCTCTATATCCCCCCCCCACCTGCGCCCCTATTCACCCTCGCCGGGTAGGGGCAGGGCAATTGGCCCCGTTTTCATTGTTCGCAGAGATCCCGAAGGCGCCTTCCTGCTGCCCTTCTCCTCCCGTCTCTCCCCCCCTGCCCCTCCCCCCCTGCTCGTCCTTCTCCGCCTGTTCCTCGTCTGCTCCTTCGCCGTCTTCGCCCCCGCCCTTCTCCCGTCGGCGCCCAGGAGCGCGGGAACTGGCTCCTGGACGCCGACATTTTCTCACCGAACGCCTACGTTAGAAAAGCAATGGGCGAGTTCAAGGCTCGCCCACCTCCGCCCCCCCTCGCCTTGCTCCTGCTTTTTGTGTCCCCGGTCCCCACCCCCCCTTAGCGTCGGCGCCCAGGAGTCCCAGGAGCGCAGCGGCCAGCAGGGGGCGGCGCCAGCGCCAGCAGGGCCGGCAGAAGAGGGCGCCAGCAGGGCCCGCTTGCCCCCCGGCGGCTTTGAGGAGCTGCTCCTCTCCTCGGACCAGGAGGGGAAACCCGAGTCGGAGGAGAGCAATGTGGAGGAGGACGAGGAGGCAAATGACGAGGTCGCGGACTCCGCGCCCCCGTCGAGCGCCCTTGAGGCCGCGGCGTTGAGTCGAGGGCGCCCCTTTGCTGACATCGAGGGCGCGCCGGGGCCCGGGCCGCCGGGCAGCAAGCAGTGGGCGACCCCAGTCGCCCAGCAGGAGGCCCCCAGCACTAGAGATGACGCCCAGGCCGCTCAGCCCATTCCAGCAGAGGCCCCCAGGGATGACGCCCAGCTTATTCCAGCCAGAGATGACGGCCGCAACGCCAGCCCGATCCCACAGCGTCAGGCCGACCTCCAGGAGGCGGCGCCAACAGGGCCAGCACGGGAGGGCGCCAGCAGGGCCAGCGGAAGCTTGCCCCCAAGCGGCCATGCGGAGCACGAGGAGGGGAAACCCGAGTCTGAGGAGAGAGAGGAGGAGGACGACGTGGCAAAGGACGAGGTCGCGGACTCCGCGCCCGCGCCCCCGTCGAGCGCCCTTGAGGCCGCGGCGTTGAGTCGAGCTCGCTCCTCTGCCGACGTTGAGGGCGCGCTGGGCGCGCTGGGGCCGCCAGGCAGCAAGCTGGAGGCGACCTCAGTCACCTGGCAGGAGGCCCCCAGAGATGGCGACCAGCCCGTTCCAGCAGAGGCCCCCAGAGATGACGCCCAGCCCATTCCAGCCAGAGATGGCGGCCGCAGCGTGAACCCGAGCCCGCAGCATCAGGCCGACCTCCCCGGCGGCCAGCAGGAGGAGCCCACAGTCATGCAGCAGGACCAGGAGATGCGCCCAGCAGCACCAGCAGAGGCCCTCAAAGATGACGCCCGCCCCAGCCCAGCCAGAGACGACGGCTTCAGCGCGAGCCCGCAGCGTCAGGAGGCCTCAGCCCGAGCCCGCGGCGTCAGCCCGAGGGCTGCCAGCAAGGAGGCCGGCGCGGCGCCAGCGGGGGCTGCGGCCGCTGCGGTCGGGAGGGGGGCAGGGGGTCATTCGTGCCCGCAGGCCGTCCTGGGGTGATCGGAGCCGTCATGGGGTGATCCGGGGCCCCGATACCGACCAAACTTGGTCGGTATCGGCCAGTTTGGGGCCCTCGTGGGCCGTCTTGGGGGCCTCTCGAGCCGTCCTGGGGTGATCCGGGGCCCCGATACCGACCAAACTTGGTCGGTATCGGCCATTTTGGGGCCCTCGTGGGCCGTCTTGGGGGCCTCTCGAGCCGTCCTGGGGTGATCCGGGGCCCCGATACCGACCAAACTTGGTCGGTATCGGCCCCCTTGGAAGCGTCGTGGGTCGTCTTGGGGGCGCCTCGAGCCGTCCTGGGGTAATCTGGGGCCCCGATGCCGACCAAGTTTGGTCGGTATCGGCCCTCTTGGGCCCTCTCGTGTGCTGTCTTGGGGGGGGAGGTCGAGGATGGCGACCGCGAGATTGCCAGCGCGGAGCTCGTGGTCGTAGCGGAGTCAGTCCCCACTCGCGTGTTGAAGCAGCGCTTGTCGGCGGCGTCGAGCATGCTCGGCGACCTCTCGGACCAGGAGGCGGAGCCCGACGTTGAGGACGAGGGCGCGCTGATTGCCGTTGGAGAGGCAGCCCCCGCAAGAAACGTCGGGGGTTGGCGGGGGCCGCCAGCCCAGGAAAAGAGGGGCAGCAGCGGAGGGGGGGGGGGGAGGGGGAATGGGGGATGGAGGGGGCAGGGGCCTGACTGCGCCGCTCAGTTCATCGGCCTCCTGCGCCTTCCCCCCTCCGTCACTGCCTTTTCTAGCTCTATCCTTCCTATTTGTTTCCCTCTCGGCGGCCTGGCTCAGGACTATTCGGGATGGGGCCTTCTGGGGCGCGTAGCCGTGGATCTCTGATGTTGCCCCGCTTCCTCTTCGCGCCTTCGCTCCTCCTCGTGCGTTCTTCATTGCGCCGTTCGCACTTCGCGCGCTATTCGCACCTCGCAGCGCGCAGTGTATCATTTCAGAATTCAGGACCTCCGCCCAGAAGGGCCATGACAACATGGCAGGTAGACAGGTCGCTCGCATCGCGCATCGGGTTCGCTCCTTGAAGGTCCAAATGACGGGCGGTAATTTGGAAATTCGATCGTCGCCCATCGATCTTCATCTTCGTCATCGTTGTCGTCATTATCGTCATCGTTGTCGCCGTCATCTCTGTTTCGCCATCGTCCATCGATCGTCGATCGCCGTTGCCATCGTCGCCGGATCCGCCGACCCAAGTCCAGGATGCACGTGGGCGTCGGGAAGTTGCCCCAGGGGGGATCCTTATAGGGGTTCTTAAGGGGGCTTCGGGCATCTGCCTCTGGGGGGCCCTGGGAATCCGCCATGGAAATCTGTCGGGGGTTGCCCGGGGGGGGGAGGGGTAGGCAGGGGGAGGAGGAGAGGTGGAGGAGTTGGGACAGGAGCAGAATTTGCCTCGTCGGGAATCGCCCCGCGACACACGCAACCCCGCCGGAGGCGTGGCGCTGCGGGCAATGCTTGAAGGTCTACCCGAAGAACCATATGAGCTGCCGCGACTGCAGATGCATGCCCGACGGCACCCGCCTCGTGCAGGACTCGGGGGCGGGGGGCGATTCCTTTGCCGCTGTCCCGATCCCCCATTTCCCTTCCCCCCGCATCCCTCCCCCCTCCGCATTTGATGCATTAGTCCTTCTCTTCACGCCTATCCCTTTCCATCCCTCCTCTGCTCGCGCGGGGGATTCAGGGGGGAGTTGAGGAGAAATCAGGAGATGCCAAGGGGGGCTGGGCGGGCTCGAGACAGCGTCCGAGGAGGCGGCTGAGGAGGGCCCCGTTCCATGTTCCGACCTCCGCCTGCCCATCCTCCTCACCCCCCTTATTCCGTCGGTCCACGTCGGCCTCTCCTCGCCCTCCTCGTCGCCCTCGTCGTCGTCCCCGCGTCGCCTCCTGCCCCCTCCAACTCTCTGCTTCCCGCTTACCCCGCCCGTTTTGCCTCCCTCGGTGCGCTTGGGGTTCTCGGGGAAGTCATCGGGGGTCTCGGGGAGTTGAAGGGGCGCGGCTTGCTTTCAGGGGGCGCTCGGTGGTTTCGGCGAGCTCGGAGCGCCCGGGGGTGGCCCGGGGGTGGGCCGGGGGTGGGCCCGGGGGTAGCCCGGGGATGGGCCTTGCCAATAATTCCCGTGAAGCCTCCCCAATAATTCTTATGCGTGCCCGCTCGCATATTAATTTCCGGGGGGGCTACACGGGATTTTTTGACCGGGGGCCCGGGGGTCCCACCCCCAAGTGACCCCCAAGCGCCCTCCAGAAATTCCAGAGGGCCGAATGGTCCCGACAGGGCTGCGGCGATCCCCTCTCTCCTCTGGCTTCCCCCCCCCCGCCCCCGCCCTCCCCGAGCAAGCTCGCGAGGGCGAGGTTGCGGCGGCCCGGCGGCCGACGTCGCCTTGGCGCTGCTTCTTCCCCGCCGCCCGTCTCCGATCTCCGACCCCGCCTTCCCCGCCCGCGCCTTCTCCTCCTCCTTCCCCGCCCCCCCCGCCGCAGACCGACGCGAGGGGCTTGTTGGGCGACCCCTTGGCCATCGCGATGCGCTTCTTGTGGGATGCGTGCAGCCCGCCCATGTTCATCAAGATGCGCCAGGGCTTGCTTGATATTCATCATGCCCTGGACAAGTGCGGCTGGACTGCCCTCCCCCTGGGCACCGCGTGCAGCGGCTCGGACGTCGTCGTCCCCACTCTGCAGTTGATCGCCAAATTCTGGACCCAGCAGTACGACATTCCGATCGCGTTCGATCACAGGTTTTCGTGCGAGTCGGTGCCAGAAAAGAGAGAGTGGATCCGGGCCCATTTCGACGTGCCGCACATTTTCCCAGATAGCCAGCGGGCTGATCGCCATCTTCCGTTGAGCAGGAGGCGGAGCAGGTCAGGAGTAAGAGTGGGCTGGAAGGGCTGGCGGAGAGAGGGCGGGGGGGGGGCGGGAAGGACAGGGGCGGGAGGCGGGAGGAGGAGGAGGAGGAGGAGGAGGATATGGAGGAGGAGGAGGAGGTGGAGGAGGAGATGGAGGAGGAGGAGGAGGAGAAGGAGGAGGAGGAGGAGGGGCAGCCGACTTCGGTTGCGCCAGGTCCCGCGCCCACCCGCCCCCTTCCTGATTCGTCGCCGCCTGGGCGGCTGCTCGGCGGCCTGGCGGTTCAAGAGGTTGGGCGAACATGAGACAGAGAACTCCGAGGGCAAGTTGACCAGGATCGAGAAGGTTCTGATGCAGTACACAGGGATCGAGTGTGATACCATATCGAACTGCAACAAGGACCGCGCCGGCAATCTCGAGTGTATTGCCGATGATGAGGATGATTCAACGAAGACAGGTTTTCTGGTTTGAATCGTCGCTGTCTCAGCAATTTCGCACGTGCCTCCCTCCGCTGACCCCCCTTCTGCTCGCCCCTCGCGATTGATCCTCTTCCGCCTCGCCCCCCCCCTCCTCTCCTCGCCTCCGGCCCCCCCTTTCCCCGCCCCCCCTTCGTCGTCCGCATCTCACCCCCTCCCCCTCCGGGCCCCCTCATCCTCCTCCTCCTCCTCCTCCTCCTCCTCCTCCTCCTCCTCCTCCTCCTCCTCCCCCCCCCTCCACCTCCTCCTCCTCCCCCCCTCCTCATCCTCCCCCCTCTGCCTCCACCGCCCCCTCTTCCTCCCCGCGTGACCCCATCCCCCCTCCCTCTGCACAGCGCCCTCATCCCCCCCCTCCCCCGCCCCCGCCCCCCCACCCCCGACCACCCCCCCGCCTCCTCGCCCGCCGCCCCCCCCGCCAGGTGCCACTGGCAAGGCGTTCATTCGCTATGTCAAGCGACACTCCCCAGCTGTTTGGGTTATCGAATGCGTGACTAAGCTGTTCTCCACTGGCCCATCGGGCATGAGCAACGCCGATCACATCACAGTCATGAGCAACGAGCTTGGCTACATCGTGGCGCGCCTCATTCTCTGCGCCACAGATTATGGTTGCCCCGCCAGGAGGGGGCGGGCCTATCCATTCGCTTCGCGCACGCCGCCGGCCCGCGCCGCATCGTCGCTGCTTCGAAAGATTCGAGCAGATGTGCATTGGGAGGGGGGAATTGGACGGAGCTTGAAGGATTGAAAAGGTCTAAGACGCCGTTGGCCCTCAGGGCCGTCGACTTTGGTGGGGGTCAAGGTATCGAATTCCCCGGTCGAGCCCAACCAGTTAGATCGTGACTTTCAGAAGCCACAGTGGCTTGACAATATGGAGACTTCCATCGAGCAGATGAAGGGGCTGCCTGGCGCGCCCCCCATCCCCCGGCCGCCGCGGCCGACGGCCGATTGCCCCCCCCCATTCCTCCTCTCCCACATCTCCCCTCCTCGTCTTCACTCTCTTTCTTTCTCCCTCCTCTTCAGTCCCTGAGGATCTCGCACAACATTTGATGATATTTGTCTCGCATGTTCTCTGCTAACGTCACGTACACACACACGCGCGCACGCACGCGCACACGCACGCGCACGCGCACACGCACACGCACACGCACACGCACACGCACACGCACACGCACACGCACACGCACACGTACACACACACACACGAGCACGAGCAAGCAGTTTTCGGCGCAGCTTTGGCCTCGCAGCAGGTCGGCGGATCATTGCGTTGCCGACGTCGCGTCGTCGCGTCGACGTCGTGGTCGTGGTCGTGGTCGCGGTCGTGGTCGTGGTCGTCGTCGTGGTCGTGGTGATCGTCGCGGTCGTGGTCGTGGTCGTGGTCGTCGTCGACGTCTCGTCGTTATCGTTGTCGTGGCGTCGCCGTCTCACAAGTGGGAGCAGCGGGCGCCATGGTGAAGTTTTTTCGCAGCAACCGCGCGCTCCAACGGGGGACCGGGGGGAGCAATGCCGACCTTTGCCATGCGCCTCATGGGCCCAGGATCTCCATCCCCTTCCCAGGCGAGGGCGCCTGCGCAGATCCTCGGCCCAGGAGGGGCATGGCAAATATCGGTTTTGCTCATCCACATGAGGCTCTCGGGAGCACGCGCGCCAGGAGATAATGTGTTGTTTCCCCCCTCCTCCTTCTCCTCCCCCTCCTCCTCCTCCTCCCCCTCCTCCCCCCCCTCCTCCTCATCCCCCCCCTCGATCCTCGCTCCTCCTCCTCCTCCTCCGAGGCAGCACACGATGCAAACGAAGCGAAGATGTGGGCGCGGCAGCAGCAGTGGGACGAGGAGAAAGCGACCTGGGACAAGGGCGACTTCAGGAGGCGGCCCGAATCGTTTCCTGAAGTCGTTCCTGTCCCAGGTCGATTCTCCCAGGTGGATGGTGGATCCACGGACATGGTGGAATGAGGAGTATTATACGAAGCGCCAACTTTATCATGCTCCAGGGTGTTGGCGTGATTAGCCCGTGTTAGAATGCCCTTGATCAGGGTGTTAGAATGCCAGTGTCAGGGTGTTGGCGTGATTATACGAAGCGCCAACTTTATCATACGGCGCGAGGCGAGTCATTCAATTGGCCATGCGCCAGTAGTCATAGTCTTTCCTGACGACCTACAACTAGGTTAATTTGCCTCCTCGGCACCCAATGCTTGGTAGGACGCCAGGCTGCCTGGACATTCCCCTGCCGGCCTCCTATTTTCCAATATCCTAGCTCTTTACTCCCACCGTGTCCAGCAGTTTTAAGCATCCTCCTCTCCTCATGTGCACTCCTCCCCCTCCTGAGCTCATCCTCCTCGATTTCTCCTCATCTCATCGCATTTTCCCAGTCCGAGCCTGCAATGCCGCTGCCCGGTCCATATTTTTCTGGCCCCGGTCCCTTTTGCCCTGAACTGGAGCAAAACATTGCATGTGAAAATCAGGCGTTTCACATGCATATGAAAATGCATGTGAAACGCGTCGGACCTGTAAAAACACAGGGTGCGATGCATATGAAACAGGTTCATCTTCAATTTCGCATGCATGTGAAAATGCATATGAAAGTTTCATCTTCAATTTCACATGCATGTGAACATGCATGTGAAACTACGGCTGGCGGGGGCTGACCGAGGCCAGATATTACAGATTTTCGTGCGTGCACTTGCTGCAGACTACCCCAATCGCCTGTCGCAAGAGCTTACATGCTGCTCGAGCCGTCTGTCTTTGCGCGCAGGGGGTGTGCGGGTGTGCACCGAAACGATCGATGGGGTTCGTGTGCACCGCGAGGTGCCTGGGGCTCAATTGTGCCAGTCGGGGCTCCCGTTGGGGCCCTTGTTCCACCATGGCATTCCTACGATCGCATTAACCGTTAACCACTCGCCATATTTATCACCACCCATAGTACCACGTTATATGTCGCTGGTGGTATACATAGTTACATAGGTATGGCTAGTAACACGACTCATTAACCCGTCGTCCGACAATCACGCATCATCACCAGCATCCTCATCAGCATCACCCTCATCATCATTGCTATCGTCGTAACCACCATCGTCATTATCATCATCAGCATCGTCGTCGTCGTCATCACCATCATCCTCATCATCAACATCAACATCAACATCATCATCATCATCATCATCAACACCATCACCAGCATCATCATCAGCATCACCGTCCCGAGCACCATTGCTCCCCATGCTCAGCAAGTGAAGAGGGGGCTGGTCCTGGACCGCCGCCCCCCCCGCAGTCGCCACGGCATCAGCGACCCCTTCCAGAGCAATATTGCTCAGACCTTTGTTTTGCCTCTACAGCGGGGCTGCTG
This sequence comes from Prorocentrum cordatum, assembly GCA_963575745.1. NCBI lineage: Eukaryota > Dinophyceae > Prorocentrales > Prorocentraceae > Prorocentrum > Prorocentrum cordatum. The sequence goes on along the minus strand of CAUYUJ010014237.1, from coordinate 413,151 downwards.
GCGCTTCTAGCTTTGTTCAGACAGCGCGAGGATGGCCCTAGAGTACCCTGTGCCCGAGCATGCTCCAGAGACGGTGGTTGTGGGATGGGGGGCGACTGCGCGCCGGTGCAATGCGCCTTGGTTTTCCTGGGAGGCTGAGCACGCCATGTACACATGCATTGCTTGTTCGAGCAACTACACGAACAAGAAGGTTTGGGTGAGTAACAGCAATCACCTCGGCCCTAAGCACCATAATCAGGTAATTCACTGGTGCACCGAGCAGTACAAGAGGCAAGTCTACCAGAAAGGATGGTTCAAGACCACGACGATCGAAGAGAATCCCGAATATCGCTGGGTGTGGAGCCCTCAGTACCAGAAGAAGATGACAGAGGCAGCGCAAGCGTTGCTCGAGCAGCGTGGAGGTGGCAAGTTTGGTGCGACAGCAGCTGCGGCAGCGGCAGACCTGCGCGATGGCGGGATTGACCCGTATACGGTGATGGCTGCCGCATCTGCATCGCCAGCAGCGGCTTCCCGTGGAGAACAAGGTGTCGATCTGCAGAAGCTCAATGAGAAGATCGACGCGCTGGGCGAGAAGATGGACGCGCTGCAGAATGCCGCCGACAAGATGCAGACGGACCGCGAGGTGCTCTCTGCGAAAATCGACCGCCTCGTCGAGACGATCGGCAGCCTGCAGCAGAATATCGACGCGAAGCTCTCCGTCGGCGTGGTCGGTGCCCCTGGGAGAGCACTTGGTCGCACAACGATTGCCAGAGATGCTCCTGGCGGCGTAGGCGTAGCTCCAGGTCTGAGCCTGCCAGGGCAGTAGCCGTGGGCCTAACAGGCCAAGCCTAAACCTCATCGCATCCAACCTCATCTCATCCTCAACCCCATCAGTGACCTCAACCTCATCAACCTCATCCAACCTCATCAACCTCATCCCAACCTCAACCCCATCTCATCTCATCCAACCTCATCAACCTCAACTCATCTCATACCAAGCCGAATTTATCCACGTGGCATACAATTTTCGTGCCAGTATGGTGGGCGATGACAGGGAGATATGGTGCAGAAACAATTCGAGTCGAGTTTGAAGGTCCTTGCCGCACTGTGCGCGCCTGAAGCAGACTTGCAATCAAGGCTGCTCATTTCCCTCCCCCCGCTCCTCGTCCTTCTCATCCTCCTCCCCCTCCTCCTCATGCTCATCACATTTCCTGTCAGTTGATTCTGCACTCGCCCTTTGCATTTTGCACGTTCAAACAGAGTCGGCGTGTCGAAGACACCCGTGTACCGATGCGATAAGCGCTGGCTGCTTGCATCGCGAGCAAACGAACACGATGTACGGGGTTGACCTGACCTCAAACAAATGAGGGCCCAAGAGTCCCCAAGAGGCCCCAAGAGGCCCCGATAGGGCCCGGGGGCCCCAAGAAGTCTCCAAGAGGCAGAGGCCCAATCGGCTTGAGATAGGACAACTCGGGGTGGTCTGGATCCGCCCTTTACATCGCCGCTCAATTCCAACGTGAACGTCGCGTAGCCATTTTTGCTCAGATTGTCGGCGCACCGCATTCTACTCGCAACCAACACGCTACTTCCAGCGGAGCCTCATGCCGAATGGAGCGCAGCTTTCGCGGCGCAACCGATCCTAACCACGACGAGGATGAGGGCAGCAGCACCCAGGTCAAGCGCGAGCAGATACCAGATGAGGACGTGGACGTGACGGGCAGCAGTGACTCGGAGGACGGCGCAATCCAGGACGAGATCCAGCTTCTGCAGCCGCAGGACGACTCCCAGGCGCCCGATCGCTCGCCCGATCCCGAGGAGGCGGTGGTCTACACAGAGAAGAGAACGCACACGAATGTGCAATATAGCGTGACGAAGCTACAGCAGTACAGGGCCGAACAATTGCCAGAGTTTGCGAAGACGGTCTTTGCCAAGATGCGCCTGAAGCCGATGAATGATGGCACGACCAAGCGGATCAAGTACACCATCGGGTACAACGTGGAGGTAGAATCGACCAGGCAGCGGCTGGTGCCTGTGAGCCGCTTGTCACCACGGCCCGTGCCCTAGTGCCTAGTGGCCCTCGGCCTGTGCGGTGGGCTGCGGGACCGTGACGGCGGGAATCCCGCGCCCCCCCCCTTTTTCCTTGCCCGCCAGCCCTCATTCGAATCGGATGTTGTGCCTCGACCTCGGCCTGTTCCCTGTTCCCTTTCTCCTCCGCAATCCATCCAACTCACATGCCTCCTCCTCCATCCTCCTCCTCCTCCAAATCCCTCTCTCCCCCCTCGTGCTTCTTCCACAGGGATCGAGAGGATCGACCCCGCCCACCATGAGGCAGGCATGTAAATTGCACCTACAGGTGCCTGGGTCGTGGGTCTGGGGCCTCTCGTATGTGCGTTGTGGGGTAGGGGGAGGAGGAGGAGGAGGAGGAGGAGGAGGAGGAGGAGGACAAGGAGGAGGAGCGTAGCGAGCTGCTCAGGAGAGAGGGAGGTGGCAGGCGAATGATAGACGATGTGGGGGGGAGGCAGATGAGGAGGGGGAGGAGGATGAAGGATGGATGAGGAGGGGGAGGATGGAGGAGGAGGAGGATGGAGGAGGGGAATGGAGGAGGAGGATGGAGAGGGATGCGTGCGCACATGCATTTTCACATGCATGTGAGTTCGGCCGTTCGATGAGGAGGGGGAGGCGGATGAGGAGGAGGAGGAGGAGGAGGCGGAGGGGGAGGCGGGGGGGGAGGACGATGAGGAGGAGATGGGAGGAGGAGGGGATAAGGGGGGGGGGGATGGGGGAGGACGGGAGAGGAGGAGGAGGGAGGATGAGGAGGAGGAGAGGAGGGGAGGAGGAGGAGGATTCGAGGGGAGGACGAGAGGAGGATGATGCGGAGGGTGAGGAGGATGGAGGAGGGGGATGCTGAGGAGGAGGAGGAGGAGGAGGATGGAGGAGGAGGAGGATGGAGGGGGGGATGGAGGAGGACGATGGAGAGGGATGCGTGTTCACATGCATTTTCACATGCATATGAAAATGCATGTGAGTTCGGTCGTTCGATGAGGAGGGGGAGGCGGATGAGGAGAAGGGGGAGGAGGCGGAGAGGGCGGAGGGGGAGGCGGGGGGGAGGACGATGAGGAGGAGATGAGGGGAGATGAGGAGGGGGGAGGGGGGGGAAGTGAGAGGAGGAGGAGGAGGAGGAGGAGGAGGAGGAGGAAGAGGAGGAGGAATATGAGGGGGAGGAGGAATATATGACGACACGACGACCAAGAAATGAGTAGAGGGGTGCACGACCGTGCCCGATCTCACGAGGAAGGGGGGGGAACGGAGGAGGAGGAGGAGAAAGAGGAGGAGGAGGAGGCTGAGCGGGAGGATGAGGAGGAGGGGCTAGGATCCAGGGGGGGTGGGGAGAAAGACGGGCGGGGTGAGGATGAAAGGACGGCGAGGGTGGATGACTAGTAGGCACGTGCCACGTGGATGAGGGGAAAGATTGAAGCAAACGGGGAACAGATATAAAAATGATGGGGGAGGGGAGGAATAATGAAGAGGAGGAGGAAGGGGGACGGGAGGAGGAAGGAGAAGGAAGAATACGAGGAGGAACGAGTGGGGTAAGCCAAAATAAACGTAACAAGTTTAACGCTAACACGGTATGCATACCAACGCGCTATTTTCATGAGAACCTTGTACGATCGATCACACACTCACCATTTTGACTGTATCGAAAGCACATGCGAAAACACACTGTATTTGCATGTGTGCCCAACTGAAATCTCGAAAACCCATGATAATGAACATGAAGATGATAATGATCTATGCAAAAGGGACCAGCTTCTAGACCAACCACACAGAAGGGAACGGGGCCGATCGACTAAATGGGGGTCTCCCGTTTTCCTCTCTCTCTCTCTATCTCGTTTGTCGTCCTCTTCCTGTCTCCATCTCCCTCCCGCTCTCTCCCTCTCCTCTCCTCTCCCCTCTCGTTCCTTCTTTCTTTCTTTATTTATTTCTCTGTCTCTCTCTATATATATATCTTTGTGTTCTCTTTCTTTCTCTCTCTCTCTCTCTCTCTCTCTCTCTCTCGCTTTGCTCCTCTTTTTCTCTCGCTTTCCTCTCTCTGTTCCCTCTCTTTATTATTGATCTCTCTCTATCTTTCTTTCTTTCTTTCTCTCTCTCTCTCTCTCTCTCTCTCTCTCTACATCTCTCTCTCTCTCTCCCTCTCTCTCCCTCTCTCTCTCTCTCTCTCTTCCTCCCTCTCGGTCCCTCTCTCCCTCTCTCTTGTTCTCTTGCTTTTTCTCTTTCTCTTTCTCTCTCTCTTTCTCTCTCAGCGCCCCGCTCGTCTCCGCCGCCCCCCCTTGCCCGCCAGGTATCCCGCTCTCGCGCTTCATCTTGCCTGACGATCACCCCCGGGTCATTGCCGCCAACGCGGGCCGCAAGCCGATCAAGGCGAAGGCCCCCAAGACCGCCAAGGCCAAGGCTGCTGCCGAGGCCGGGGCACTCAAACATCCCAAGTACGAAGTGGACCACATGGAATGTTATGCCAATTGCAATCCCGCTCTGACGTGGCCCGCAGAATTGACGCCCGAATTCCTTGAGAAGACGCCCTTCCTCACAACGCGCCAGCGCGAGTGTTTGTGGTTCTGGGAGCACGTGAAGGGCCCTCCCGAGTCGGCCGCAACAATCCAGGCAGTTGATGTCAATATGACTTTGAAATGGGGCAACATGACGGACGGGGAGTTGCCGACGCTTGCGTCCACGGCCAACGTCTGGATCCGAGGCAAGTTCGAGGAGCAGGAGAACAGCCAGGTTGTTAGTTTCGCGGCCGGCGGCGCCGGCGGCTGGGCGGGCGGGCGGCGGGGCGGGAGAGAGGCTCTCGATTGACTCGATTGCGATGCGATCGATTGCGTTTTGGGCTGGCGGGAATGCGCAGCCCGCAACCCATCAGGCGGGGGGGGGGGGCAGCGGACCTTCGGGCTTCGGAGGCTGGAGGCCGAGGGCTGTCTGAGTTCGGAGTGGCGGTGGAGCTCGGGGCGCGGCCGGGGGCCCCGGGCCGGGCCAAGGGGGCGGGGATCGGGGCGAGGGGGGGGGGGGCAGTGGCAGCGGTAGCCCGGCCCCGCCGCTCGCGATCAGGTTGCCGGCAAGGTAATCGACCGGATGCTATCCATCAGGCCATCGCCTTCTGTTGCGACAGGGGGCAGGGAGGGGGGGCGGAGGCGGGGGGGAATCCAGGAAGAGGGTGGGTGAGGAGCGGGAGGCGAGGGGGCCCATGGAGCAAGGAGTCAGGTAGTCCGAGGGGGTCAGGAGGTCAAAGTGGAATGGGGGCTGCTAAGGGTGATGAGGGTCGGCTCCGACTTTGCGCCTCGCTCGCCCACGGTTGCTCGCGCTGCGACGCCACGGAGTGGGCTCGCGCGACAGAGGAGGAGGAGGAGGAGGAGGAGGAGGAGGAGGAGGAAGAGGCCTCGCACGTTCTCCGTTCTCATGCTTGCGGCGGGTGGCGGCCGTGGCCGTCGGCGGCCCGCGGCAGGTCAGGATTCTCGTGCATTCTGGTGTTTGTGCAGCACATATACTGCATGCGCGATGCGCAATCTTATGCGTGGTGCGTGCCATGCTATACACCATGCGCATCAACTATGCGCTATGCACTATACACTGTATGCGTGTCAGGGCGCTATACACTATACATGTATTGTGCGGTCGGCCGGCGGGCCGCGCGGCAGGGTTGGGCCGCCCATTTATTGGGGTGCTTCCATGGGGGAGGCAGCGGGGCCTTCCGAAGCGGAGGGCGGTGGATCGGGCGCAGAGTCGCTTGCGATCCAGGGTTTCTCGCACGACCTGCAATCCACCGTCCCCCAGGAGAGCTTCAAGGAGGATTTGCGCGTGGACTTGGCCGGCAACATGTTCTGCGCGTACGTGTTGTTGCCGTTGAACTTCGCGATCGCGATCCACGCGCCTGTGGCCAAGGCAATTCTCTTAGTCTCGAAGCCGGAGTTGGCCCAGGACCACGGCGTCGTCGAGGTGGACTCCCAGGACCCGGACTCCGCCATGCAGGTCTACGGCGAGGATGACGACGATAGCATGGGCGCGGCCTGGGCCTCGGCAGTTAGCATGTAGGGCCGAGGGGGGGTAGGGCGAGGGCAAGATGGCAAGCCATTGTTGTTTTGTTTCGCTCGGAATTCGGCGCTAGATTCGTCGGCGTTCGGCATTCGTGCTCGGGCGACTAGTGTCCGACGGCTTGGTTCGCAGCGTCGTTGTGCAGTTGGTTGCGAAGGCCGACGACGCTGCGAGTCGGGCGACTAAATCTATACATATCCACTGCTCCCTGACCATGCCCATCATGAACCCAGGAGCTGTGTATGCGCCCTCCTGGCCAAGCCAGGAGGGCGTGGCGTATACACCGCTGCGGGGTTGAGGATGGGCCTGGCCAGGGAGCAGTGGATATGTATAGATTTCGTCGCCCTAGCGAGGTCGGCCGGATCGTCCTCCCGATGCCGCGGCGCCCCCGCCCGACCAACCGACCAAGCGAGGGCAGCGGAACCTCGGCCCTCGGTCGGCGGCTCGCGCGCCGGTCCGCCGAGGCAGACGTGGGCGGCGAGGAGCAAGCGGAGTCGGAGAGCGCGGTGGAGGCCAGCGACATCGACGATTTCGAGGAGTCGCCGATTTGGGGGGGGTCTCTGCCGAGACGTCTCAGGCCGACCCCCATCGGCAGTCTTCAGCGCCAGCAGTCAGGTTTCGGCCAACGGTTTTAGCTAAGGCAGGGGTTTCCCAAGGATCTCCCAGAGGGCCAGAGGGTTGGGGGGCCCTTGACGGCGGCCTCTGGGGGGTCGTTTAGTCGTGCCGTCTTCAGGCTTTCGCATTCTCTGCAGAAAGCAATTTGTTTCTCTCGCCGCATCTTGGCATCAGCTTGCTCGCGCTACCTACGTCGCCGAATCGCCGCCCGTCCCCGATTGCCCGACCCCGCCCCGAGGACATGCGCTAGGCGAGAGGCAGTAGGCAGCGCCTGAGGGCCTGGTGCCTGCCTGGGCTCGCAGCTCGCCATCATTGGCGACGTCTCTTTCGGTGCGGCCGTCGGCCGTCGTCGTCGCATTTAGCGGCCTCGTCGCCGTCGGCGTCGCCGTCGCCGTCATCGGTTTCAGGCCGAGCACAGTGCTGTTTAGTCAGGTTAGGGTCAAGTTGGGGCTTCTGTTTCGTTTCAGTTTTTCCAAAGCCATCCTGCGTTGGGTCCTCGTTTTGAAGAGCCAGCGCGCCTGCCGCCCGCCGCCCGCCGCCCTGCCCTTCGTCGGCTTCCCGCTGCGCACTTCCTCGGAGCTACCGCGCCTGGAATCCGAATGCGACGGCCCGCCCTTGAAAACGAACATTGCCCCTTCCCTGTTGAGGTAGAACATGCGTAGATAGGACATGCGCGATTGACATTCGGATCTAGCCCCGACCCCGTCGATCCGAAGCTCGGGGGCCCGGGCGGCCCGGGGGTAGCGGCCCAGTAGCGGTGGGATGAAGGGGGGGACAAGGGGTGAATGGATGGCGGGGAGGGAGAGGGATGAAGAACATGAGCGCGTGCTCAAGATGGCCTGGGGGGGCCCCCCCCCGGGGGGGGCTGGGGCCGCGCGTTGCTTTCCATTCCGATCTCTCGGTAGGTTTGCAATTTTTTGCGTGCTCGGCTGGGCTAGCCTTGACTTGCTCGTGCCACTGTCATCATGAGGTCCACGGAGAGAGTCTCCAGGAAGGACGTTCTTACCATACTATCTTACAATACTATCATAAGATATCTGACAGTCGTGAGACCCATGGAGAGCCTCCAGGACCAGGAAGTGTCCGCCGGTCGGGAGTCGGGTGGCCGACCGTCTGGGCCGTTCATAAGGGGCGGCCCCATCTCGCTCGCCGTCGCGGCGCGCCGCATCGCGCGTGGGGCCAGGCTGCTTTCGCCAAGGGCAGGTCGCGATCTTGCTCTCGGCCCAGCACATGCTTCAGATACTGAGGGAGAGAAGGCCATGGGAGAAACAGACAGGCCGCGCCCGCGCGGCTCGCCGCTTCCGCATTGCCCATGGCTCCGCCCCCGTTCTCTCGCAAACACAGGCCCTCGGGAATGTTGCCCGGTGGCGCTGGTCCAGATGATGCAGTGTCAGACTGAAGCGGGGATCCGCGGCGAGGATTCTGCATGCCGCAGGGCCCTCTTGGAGCCGTCTTGGGGCCCTCTTGGCTTAAGTGACCTCAGCGGGCGTAGGGGGGGCCCAGGGGGGGCCCGGGGCGGCTCCAAGCGGGCCCCGCGAGAAGCCCTAGAAGTTCCCAAGAGGAGGGGGAGGGGGGGAGGGGGGGGGAGAGGAGGAGAGGGGGGGAGGCGCGGTCGCGGCGCGGGCGCGTTGCGGGCGGTCGTTCTCGGGGCCTTACCGGGCCCCTCTTGGGGCCTTCTTCTTAAGACCGTCCTGGGGCCCTCGTGGGGAGGTCGCCGCCTGCTCGACGCCCGCGTCGCCCGCCTCCCCCCCCATCGCTCTTATCCGCGCTTGCGGGGTATTGCGTTCTCCCCAGTCGGAGCTAGTCCCAGGGCCCGTGGACTTCGACGTCGATTCAGCAGCGACGGTCGTCGTGAACAGATCGGCCCTTCAGGTTGCCAGGAGGAGGTTGCCAGGGGGAAGTTGCCAGGAGGAGGATGGGGGGAAGGGCGACGGGGGCCATGCAGCAGAGAGATGATGGGGTCGGGGCAGCGAGAGAGGGCGATGATGAGGACGACGGAGACTTGCAACGTTGCCCGAGCTCTGGGGCGCAGCGGCCAGCGGCGGGCGAGCACCGCAGAGCAGTTCGAGGGGCGGATGAGGGAATTGCCGCGGCGGGGGGCCCCTCCCAGGTCACAGGCGTCCGGGGGCCGCTTCTGGCCCTGGGCCCTGGGCGCCGCGGGGGGGGGGGGAGCGACGCGGTGGAGGAGGGGGTGCGCTGAGGAGGAGCGGAGGAGGAGGTGGGTGCATGGGCGTGCGAATTTGGCTTAGTTCGCCACCCGCGCTGCGGCCATCATGCCGAAGAAGGGCAGGAAGAAGTCGGGCGCGAAGCAGACGCAGGCGCAGAGCGAGCAGATCACCGCCACCGAGGGGCAGTTGGTCGCTGCGGACAGGAAGAGCGACCTTCCTGAGGTCAAGCTTGAGGAGCGACTGGCGAAGAACGCCGGTAGGAATGAGGAGTCCAAGGGGGAGTCCAAGGGGGAGACGCTCGTGGAGCACAGTCAGACTCAGTGCCAGAAGGACCCCCTCCTCCCCCCCATCTTGCCCCCTCGGCCCCTCGTCCTCTCCGCTCCTCTTCCTCGTTCTGCTGCTCCGCCTTCTCGTCGCGCTCCTATTCCAATGTGTCATCCTCCTCCTCTTCCTCGTCCTCCTCGCCTCCGTCGCCTCCATCCGCTACTCCTCCCCGCCCCCTAGCTCCTTCCCTCGCCCTCCTCCTGCTGTCCTGCTGTTGGCCCCCCCCCCCTGCAGCTCGCCGCAAGGGGAAGCCGTGTGCCTTCCTGTGCGGCGCGGTGCAGGGGATTAGCATGGACCCAGTCGACCCGGACAATAGGCCTAGCGTCCGCTGGGCCTACGATCCAGGGGATTTCACCGTGTCGTGCGCCGACGGCTTGGGCTGCTGGGCATGCGACACCGCTTGGAGAAACGACATCTCGCACACTCGGGCAGATCGCGACCGCAGCAAATACATCAGCGATTTGGGCAGGGACACCAGCTTGCTCGACGCGCACAAGGAGAAGAAGAACATCGTCATCGACAGGGCCAAGAAGAGGCTCCTCACCAAGCGCAGCACTGGCTCCAGCGGAAAGCGCTCAGGCATTTTGGCCTCGCTCGTGTTGTCAGTTGTCAAACATGTCATGTGTCGTAATTCCCCCTTGCGTTCTTCCTTCCTTTATCCTTTCCTGTATTCTTTTAATAGATTCGCTTATCCCTTCCTTTATTTCTTCGTCCTTTATTCCCTGGGTTTCTCTTTTCTTAACCGACGCACCTTTCTATTATCCATCTTCCTCCCCGGCCGGCTCCTCTCGCCCCGTCGCCTCTGCCCGACTCGCCCCCGTAGGCGGGGTCAAGAAGGTCGCAGTGCAGAGCAGGCGGTACGCGGATTCCTGCTTGAGGAGGCCCGACAACGATTTTTGGCCCATCAAGCGGTACAGGGCCAAGTTTGGGGACCCCAGGAAAAACAAGAAGTTGGGGCACGTCATCGTCGTCATAGAGGGGGTGAAAGGAGTAGAGGTGCCTTCAGACAGCGGGGACATTCCGTGGAAGATCGAGAACCGCCAGGGCATGAGACGCGAGCTCGTGAAGGACGAGGACGTCGGGAGCACCGACGGCGACGAGGAGCTCGCGGAGCAGAAGTTCGAGGACTTGACCACGGCGGACGCCGAGGCGCAGCGCGTGGCATGCCAGGGCGCACTGGCGAGCATCTTGGCTGAGTGCGAGCTGACCGCCGAGGAGGCCGCGAAGGAGAAGGAACGCGAGAAGAAGGCCGCCCAGCAGAAGAAGCGCCGTGCCGGGAAGAAGCAGCAGGGCGAGAGGAAGATAGTGAGGCTTTCTGGGGCTGCAGGGAGCTTCGGCCGGCTGGCCGACACTGATGACGACGCCTCTTTGGATAGCGACATTGAGGAGCTTTGGGGTCCAATCGTATCCATTCCCGCCCCACTGTGCCTCCCCTCCTGGAGATGCGTGGAGCGCTCCATGTCTGGGCTCTGGGCCTCTGGGCTCTGCGCAGTGCAGTTGGCACGAGCTACGCGGTGGGCCCATTGGCGCCCTCCGCTCGCGCTCGACCCTGGGGCCCCAGCGACGCGCCCCTGGGTTCCTCCTCCTCCTCCTCCTCCTCCTCCTCCTCCTCCTGGATTCTGGGCGAGGCAGCGGAATTTCGTTCAGGCGTTTTGCCATTGCGCCATCGGTGGCGCGTGCATGTATCCTTGGTTGGGTAGGTTGTTTAGCCCGCTCATGTTCCAGGAGCCTTCCCGGGCCCCCCCCCATTATCGCCCCTCGGTCGCCCGCTTGCAGTCCCTTTCGATTCGCCCAAGGCGCCAGGTCCAGCGGCGAGGTCGTGCAGCTGGAGGAAGGAGCACCGGAGGCGGCGACGGCGACGACCCGCCGGAGGGCGACGACGAGAGCGCCGAGGAGGGTCAGGAAGGTGAGGGCGGCCAGCGTCGCGGTCGCGGCCGCCCGAAGAAGGACGTGCTCGTGCTGGAGAAGGACATGTGGCGAGAGTTCATGGGCTGCGATGCGACGTCCCGCATGTTCAACAAGCACAGCGACGTGACTCGCCGTCTCGCCCAGCGTTGGATCGCCATTTGCCAGTCCAAGGGCAAGGCGGCAAAGGCTGAGGCCGATCAGACTAAGTACTCGTTGGCGACCAAGCGCCTCATGATCATTGAGCAGGGCATCAAGTTGCACCGCAAGCGCATCGAGAGCGGTTCTTCCGATAAGTCGTACGCCGAGTGGGACTCGGGCTTCCGCAGCCTTCAGGAGTTCGCCAGGGCCGACCCAGCGCAGCCTTTCACGTGCGAGCTGTTGTGGGACATGCGTCTGACTCTCAAGGCATCACTGGGCAGGGCCACTTCGAACCGTCCTCGCCCGTTCGCCTTCGCACCTCCCCATCTCCTCTCCCGCTGCCTCCCCCCCCCTGCCCCCCGCTCCCCCCCCCCCCTCTCGCGGCCTCGTCTTCTCGTCTTTCTCGTTGCAGCGCTCGCCCGACCCAGGCGCCCATGTGGTCCTCGACGCCCCCCGCTGTCTGGGCCACTGAGTTGTCGGCGAGGTCGCTGCAGGAGTCTTTCGGGTCACTCTGCGACGTTAAGGACAAGCAGTCCACTTACATCAAGCAGTTGATCGCCGCCGCGCTCCGCTCCAGAGCCCCGCTCGAGGAGGTTAAGCACGTCATTTCCAAGGTGATCGAGTGCCTCGACGCGTTGCCGACGGGGCCCCCCGCCCCCCAGTTGGACCACGACCTCTCGCAGGAATTGCGCTCCATGTCATTGGCGTTCACATTGCCGGCGAAGTCCTTCGATCAGAAGGTCCGCGCGAGCCTCCAGCAGGCGAAGATGGACATGGCGGACACTTCGAGGCTCTTGAACTTGCTCATGCAGTACCCGGCGCAGGGGAAGCCCCTCGTCGACGCGTTCGACACCCGGCTCCAGGAGAGAGCGAAGAGGGAGGAGGCAGGGGTGGAGGCAGCAGGGGGAGGAGAGGCAGGAAGGACGATGGAGGGGAGGGGCCAGGTGGGAGGAGGAGCCCCATGGACGGTTGATGTTCTTCCTCCATCTTCTTCCACCCCCTTTCTTCTCCAGCCCCTTCTTCCGATGCCTGGCCTTTCTTTTCATCGCTTCCCCCATCTCCGTCCCCCCCCCTTCCTCTGCGCCCGCCCGCGCCGCCAGGAGTTCGACGACTTGGTGGGGTGGTTCGAGAGCGTGAAGCGGTCGACCGCCCAGCTCGACGCCGCGCCGGACGTTCCGATGACCCAGCAGCTCAAGATGCTGGCTGATAGCAACGCGATCGCGTCCGAGGCGGGCTCCATGGCGGCTGGCCGAGTTTCCTTCCCGGCCGCTCTCGATCTCTTCGTGCAGCGCAGGGCGACGGCCGCCAAGGTGGCCGCGCAGGCCGCGGTTAAAGAGTTTCTCAAGCAGCGCGAACCCTTGATGCTCGGTCAATTCCCTGCTCAGGATCCTTCGTCTGAGGAGGAGACCCTTGGCGGTATCTTGAAGGACTTTTCCTCATTCAATTTGGTCACCCCTGGGGCGCAAAGATAATCGTGCTTCGCGCATCACGGTCCGAGGCAGAGCAGCCGCGCCCTTGCGGGCGGGGGCCCCCGGGGCTCGGGGCGAGAGGGCGCGAAGATAACCGCGATGTCGGCTTCGATCGGTTTCTGGTTGCATTTTTCTGTGCGTTGGGCTTCAGTGTTTCGTTTTCATTTCGGGCGTTGATTGGGCCTTGGGGTTTTCGCGCTGCCGGGCCCTCGGAGGAATTGCTGGGCGCGTTGGAGGTCCAGGCCTTCGAGTCGAGCATGAAAGACTTCGCTGGAGCTGTAAGGGATATGAGTTCGTGGATTGAGCTAGGGACGTCTGGGGTTTTGGCGGCGGTCCTCGATGGCAAGGAGACGCCTCCGCTTCATGATATGCGGAGGATTTCGGCTTTGATCGAGGCATTTCCGGCCCTCGAGCCCATCGTGACCCTCAATGGCGATTCGGCCGTCGAGGTCGCGCAGCTCGAGGAGCTTAGGAAGTGGGCGGTGGATCGCTTAGGCCCGCTCGTGAACAAGAGCCTGGTCACCGCCTTCACCGAGCCGTTCGAGACTTTGATGGGCTGCGTTCAGGTCGCGACGGACGGGCTGGCCGCCGTCGGGAAGTATTTCGACCTTGATTTATCGGAGGAGGCCTTCAAGATGTCCGTCGGCACCCTCGCTGGCAAGAAGGAGCAAGTCGCGATCAACGCCAAGAAGCTGGACGACGTCGTCGTGGATGAGAAGACAACCTTCCGCATGCACTTCCTCGCGCGCTATGCCCGCGTGGCCATGGCCCACGCGTGCTTATTCGCGGCCGAGGGCGAGGGCGGCTCCCCCGTGATCTCCAAGGCCCTTCCGCTGACCGAAGGGGTGGCCGCGCTCGCCATCGCAGCGAAGAAGGAGATCGATTCGTTCGAGGCTTGGTTCAAGGGCGTCGGGGCGGAGCGGGCCAAGTCTCATTCTGAAGGCTGGCCGGGCGTCGAAGCATCGCTTGCTTATCGTCCGTCTTCGATGCCGCTGCGCGACCATGTCTCTGTTGCTCTTGCCGGTGCCTCTGCTGCCGTCTCCCGGCCCCCCCTCATCCCGCGGCCGCGGCCTCGTTCTGAGGCCCGGGGGGCGGGGCGTCGGGGATCGGGGGGGCCCAGGGCTCGGGGGCCCCAGGGCGCAGCAGGCGGCAGCCTGCCGCCTGCTGCGCCTTGCCGCTGGCAGGGCCGCGCCCGTCGAGTTTTTGAGGATTTACGGAGTGGGGGACGAGGAGGAAGGTGCGGAGGAGGTCCTGGTCTTTCCCCCTTGTCTTCCTCTTCCCCTTTCCCCCCCGACTCCTGCCCGCCTCCACTCTCCCCGCTCTTGTATTGCTCCCCTGCTTCTGACCCGTCACTTCTCAGCTGTTCTCCATCGTCTTTCGTCGCCCTGGCCCTTGCGTCCGCCTCCGTCGTAGTCGCCCTCTTCGGCCCCTCCTCGTCGTTGTCTTCCTTCCCATCATATCCTGCATTATGCTCTCCTACATCCACTTGTGTTTTCTCGCGCCCGCGCCGCTCTCCTCGCCATTCCTGTCAGGCTGGATCTGCGACATGAGCGCGCTCTCCGCGGCGTGCGTCGAGCTGGTCGGTGAGTTCTGGGCGAAGGCGGTGGCCTTCTGGGACAATCACCTCAACGCCAAGGCGACGGAGCTCATGGGGGTGGCCCCTCCCAAGTCGCTCGTGGACTCCACCAAGATCTGCAGCGACGAGGCCCTCCGCAAGAGCTTGGAGGATACACAGCGGCTTCGCCGCCACGCGCCCGCCGCCTTATCATCGGAGGTCGGCGGCGGCTCGGGCCGGAGGGTCGGAGGTCGGTCGGGGTTCGGAGGGTCGGAGGGTCGGACGGTCGGATGGTCGAGGCATGTAGTGGCAGAGGTCCGGAGGTTTCCAGGGGTAGACGGTGGGGGGCGGCGGGCTGGCGGGTTAAAGACGGATGTCGGAGGTCGGAGGGTGGGAGGTCGTCGCAGGATTGGAGGCGACGGCGAGGGTTGTCGTAGGATTGGAGACGGATGTCGGAGGTCGGAGGGTCAGCGGCTCCTCCTCCTCATCCGCCTCGTCGCCGTCGTCGCAGTCCTTCTCCGCTGCTTCCCCGCTTCCCCCTCCCCCCCCATCTTCGCCCTCCCCCTCCTTCTTCCCCTCCGCCTCCTCCTCCTCCTCCTCCTCCTCCTCCTCCTCGCCGCTCCGCGGCCTCCCCCCATCGGGCCCCCTGTCCCCGCTTGCCCGCCGCCGGAAGCCCGTCGCCGCATTGGCGGGGCCGATGGAAATGACCGCGAAGCTCCACTCTAGCAAGCTCGTCGCGACGGCGGCGTCCCTCGTGGCGATCTTCGCCAGCCTCGCCGCGGCGTTCCCGAAGACGAAGAAGTCCGCAGGCCCTTTTGATTTCCTGGCCCTGCCTGCCCTTGCTTCTGCTGCTGGCCTCTGCTGCCTGCTCGCCCACTGCTGGCTCCTCGGCTGCTCGATTGGCCCTGTCGGCCACGGGCCGATCGCGCGAATCTTGAGCTCGGTTTGGCCCCGGCGCCCGGCGGTCGTGTTATTGGCGACTCGTTAGTGCGTCGGCGAGGCGCGCCACTCGGTCGCTCGGCCGCGGGCTGGCCGTTTGCGAGCGGCCGCGGGGCGGGGGGCGCATTGGGGTTCGGGCGACGGCGCGGGTCGCGGACCCCCCTGGAGTCTGGAGGCAAATCGGCTCTCGACGCCGCCAAGCGGCACGGGCGCATGTGCATCGTCGTGCATTGGGCGTGCAGCCAGATCATCGGGCACAAGCCCGAGAAGAAGAGCGACCTCAAGAACCTCGCCATGAAGGTGCGGGAGCAACTCGCCAAGAAGGGCATCGGGGACGGCAAGGCCGGGGCCCATGCCGCTTGCCGCGTCCGCCCCGCCGCCGCCGCCAGGAGAGGAGGGCGAGGGCTTAGAGGAGGGGCGAGGAGTAGGAGTAGGAGAGTGGGAGCGTCACGCATCACGAGGCGGGACCCGCCGGGGCCGAGAGGGCGAAGAGAGGGGGGGGGGGGGCGGAGGTGGGGGGCGCGGGGGAAAAGGGGGAGGAGGAGGAGGAGGAGGAGGAGGAGGAGGAGGAGGAGGAGTACGAGGAGAGGAGCGGGGGAGGGGCTGACCTGCGGCAGGAGCACCCGTCTCTGTGCTCGCGCGTGCTTCTCCTTCCCCTGCGGTTCGCTCCCTGCGCCCCCCCCCCCTCGTCCTGGGCCTTGGGCTTCTTCTGCTGACTCGCCCCCCTGGTCCACCTGGCCCTCTCCTCGAGTTTTTTTTTTTGTTTGTTTTTCTCTCTCTCTCTCTCTCTCTGTCTCTCTCTCTCTCTCTCTCTCTCTCTCTCTCTCTCTCTCTCTCTCTCTCTCTCTCTCTCTCTCTCTCTCTCTCTCTCTCTCTTGCCCCCCCCCGTAGTTCGGCCCCCCCCCCTCCTCGTCCGATTCCTCGTGGCGCGCCCTTCCTCGTCATCCCCCGTCGCCCCCTGGCCCCCGCGCGTCGCGTCCCTCAGCTCTCTTCCTCGTCTGTCAATTATTGGAATCCCAGCTATCTCCTCTCTGCTCCTCCGCGCACTCGCAGCCATCCCCCTCGCTGCCTTTTCTGTTCCTTCTCGTCCCCCCTCCTAAGCCCTGCGCTTCTTTCGCACCCCCTTCCACGCGCCCTTCCTCTTCTCCCGCTCCTCCTCGTTCAGGTGGCCCCCGCGTTCTCCCTTGCTCGCGCCCATCCGGCACCCCGCGCGCACTTCCCCTTCGCCATGTGCGCGCCGCGCTTCCTCCGCCCCCCTCAGGGCTGCAGCAAGATGCCCGTGGTGCTGGACAAAATGCAGAGGCTGGCGTCTTTCCGCGGCACCCCCCCTCCTCCGGCCTTCATCCCACACCGATATCCTCATCCAATTCTTCCCCCCTTCTCCCAATCCGGATCATCCCTCCCTCTGGCCCTCCCTCTTCCTCGTGCCTATCTCCTCACCCGCCCACTTGACGTACCTCCCCTGCATTCGCATTCGACCATCTCGACTTCATTCCCGGCCCCTCCCCATTCCGCCACCTTCCCCCTGCTCGGCGTCGTCGTTGTCGCTGCCGTCGTCGTTGTTGGTCTCGTCGTCTACCTCCCCGCTCCCCGCCCCCCAGGGAGGGAAGGGGGTGGGGGGGTGGCCAGCTCGCTCCTCCATTTGGGGGCGGTGGATCCTGCAGCGGATGGCGAGGGAGGGCGAGGACGGGGGGGCCGCCTGAGCGGCGGCGCCTGGCCCCTGGCCCCCAGCCCGCGGGTTCCGCGACGCCGCTTGGGTCGGGCGGCGGCGCAGCGCATCTGCGATTCTGCGCCGGCGCCGGGCAGAACGCTTTCACAGAGGGGGATGGGAGGGGTTCGGATTCTGTTGCATCGTTCGCATTCCACGTCGATGTTGGACGGTGGCGAGGACGAGGGCGATGGCGAGGATGCTGATGCTGACTTGCAGAGGGCGGGGGTGGGTGGACACCTGGATGGCGACGATGATGGGCGCAGCGATTCGAGTCGGTGATCAAGAGGATGGAGGAGGACATGGTCGAAGACGGCGGCGATGACGACGGGGGAGGGGGAGGGGGCGGCGGCGAAGAAGGACGCCGCCACATGGGGCTCCTTTCGCCTTCATTTCTGCAGGGGCCACGCGGCGCGTAGATTCCGTTTGGTCCGTCGTTGGGCCGTCTTGAGCGCGGGGGCTTCTGGGCTCTGGGATTGACGTCGGGCGGTCTTGGGCCCTGGCCTTCGCGACCGTCTGGAAGGGGGTCTGCAAGGTCAGGGGCCCAGTGTCCTCTTAGGCCGTCTTGGGTCCCTCCTGAGGCGCTCTTGCGTCCATCGTGGGACCTGGGATCTCCGGGGGCCCCCTCAGGCTGTTGAGGTCCTCTTGGAGGCCTCTCGGGATCTCGTCATGAGCCAACTGGAGGTGCGCTTCTGCGATCATTCATGATTCGTGCCTCTTCGGCCTTCGCCTTGGAGGGTGCCTTGGAGCCCTCCTTGGGTCGTCCTGGAGGCTTCTCCGACCGTCCTGAGGCCATCTTGAGGCGTCTTGGGCCGTCTTGCGGCCTCGGTGGCTTCCTGGGTCCGTCTTGGAAGCCGATTGGGCGTCATGGACGCCTTAGGGGCGCGCGTGGGCGCCGACGCATGCGCGGCTCACCATGTGCAAGGGCTCCCTCGAGGGTGCGAAGTTATTCGTGCTTCGCGGCCTGGGCGACGTCAGAGCGAAGCGCGAACTTATTCGCGCTTCGCGGTCTGAGCCTACGACGGTTTCCAGAGCGAAGACGCGCCTCGCATCCTTGGGGCTGGGCCAGTGAGGGATTGCATCGCGGGCTTCGCGGTCTGGGCGACGCCAGCGCGAGGCGCGAAGTTGCTCGCGCTTCGCGCGGGGCCCGTAGAGTTTGGATGAGTTTTTCGCAGGGGGCCAGTGAGTTCGGTTAAGGTTTTCGGAGGGGGGGCCAGGGGTTAGGATAAGGTTTTCGAGCGGAGACCACGGAATTCGGATTAGGTTTTCGCGCGGAACCCTAATAGCGTTGCGACGTGTCGTGCATTGCGCTGCGTTGCTTTGAGTTGCCTCGCATTGCCTTGCATCATTTCACATCGCGAAACACCTAATCAGTTTTTTCTCGGGCCCCGCGCGAAATTATCGCAACTCTACGAAAACCGCTGCCCTAACTCATTGACCCCCCCCCAAACAAAAAACACACACACATCCGAACTGCATTCGCTCCGCGCGAAAACCTAGTCCGAATTCCGAGGGCCCCGCGCGAAAGCCTTATCCAAATTCCCGGCCCCCCCTACTCCTACGGAGCCTTATCCGAATTCATCGGTCCCAACACGATAACGCGCATCCGAATTCCATGGGTTCCGCGCGAAAATATATTCCGAATTCCTTGGGCATTTTCCCGAATGCCCTATCCTAGCGCCCGGCCCCCCTACGAAAACCATATCCAAACTCGCTGGTCGCTGGCCCCCCCTGCGAAAACCGGATCCGAACTCCAGGGCTCCGCGCGAGAACCGAATCCCAATTCCCTGGGCTCCGCCCGAAAACCTTATCCTAACTCCAGTGTAACTCCAGGCCCCCCAACGAAAACCTTATATTAACCAACTGGGTTCCTGCAAAATCCACGTCCGAACACCATGGGCTCCGCGCGAAAACCTAATCCGACTTCCTTGGGCTCAGCCCGAAAACCTCATCCTAACTCCTGCCCCCCACCCCCACGCACACACGCGCACACGCACGCACACGCACACGCACACACACACACACACACGCACCCATGAAAACCTTATCCTAACTGCCCCCCCCCCTCTCGACGAAAACCACATTTGAAATGCATGGGCCCCGCGCGAAGACCTAGCTGGAACGCCCGGGCCTCCGCCAGAAAGCTTGCGAATTCCATGTGCCCCGCGCGGAACCGAATCCGAATTCCAAGGGCTCCGCCCGGAAACCTTATCCTACTCCCAGCCCCCCCTACGAAGTCCTTATCCAATCGGGCGGGCCCCCTGCGAAAACCATATCTGAACTCCATGGGCCCCGCGCCAAAACCTAATCCCAATTCCTTGGGCTCCGCCCGGAAACCTTATCCTGATTCCCAGCCCCCCTACGAAATCCTTATAGTATCTCACTGCCCCCCCCCCCCCCTGCGAAAACCATATCCGAACTCCATAGGCTCCGCACGAAAACCTAAACCGAATTCCGATTCCTTGGGCCCCGCGCCAACTCCGGGCCCCCCAACGAAAACCTTATCCCAACCAGCTGGCCGCCCCGCGAAAACCATGTCCGAACTCCGTGATCTCCGCGCGAAGACCTATTCGAAATTCCTTGCCCCCCCCCCGGCCCCCCCACCCCCCCCACACACACGCGCGCACACACACACGCAAATCTTAACCCACTGGCCCACTGCCCCCCCTGCGAAAATCATATCCGAACTCCATGGGCTCCGCGCGAAAACCTAATCCCATGTCCTATTTCCTTGGGCTCCGCGCGAAAGCCTCATCCTAATTCCTATCTCATTGCCCTCCTGCGAAAACCATTTCCGAACTCCATGGGCTCCGCGCGAAAACCTGATCCTAATTCTTTGGGCTCCGCGCGAAAGCCATATCCTGACTCCCGCCCCCCCCTGCGAAAACCTTATCATAACCCACTTGCCGCCATGCGAAAACCACATCCGAACCCCATGGGCTCCGCGCGAAACCCTATTCTGCATTCCTTGGGCCCCGCCCGAAAAGCTTATCTCAAATCCCAGCCCCCTCCCCCCCCCACGAAAACCTCATCCTAACCCACTGACCCCCCCCCCGTGAAAACCGCGCCCGGACTCCATGGGCTCCGCGCGAAATCCAAATCGGTTGTCCTTGCGAACCGCCCGAAAATTTAATTTAACTCTCGCCCCCCCCCCCGGACGAAGATCTATCCTTGTCCTAACTCACTGGCCCCCGTGCGAAAACCATATCCGAACTCCATGGGCGCCGCTCGAAAACCCAGTCCGAATTTCTTGGGGCCTGCGAGAAGATCTCATCGGAAGTCTGGTGCCAAAACTTTATCCTAACCAACTGGGCGCCCTACGAAAACCACGTCAAGACTCCTGGGGCTCCGCGCGAAACCTATTCCGAATTTGATGGTCTCCGCTCGAAAGCCTTCTCCTAATTTTACGAAAATCTTATCAGAAATCATTGGGCTCCGCACGAAAAGCATTCCCAACTTCGAGGGCCGGCAATCCTCCCTCGTCGTCCTGTCCCCACGTCCATTTCAGTCCTCATCCTCTGCATGCCTTGCGGGCCTCGGACTCTTCCATCGCCCCGCGCCCTTGTCTTGTTCCCCCGGGGGAAGCGCGAAAGGCTCGAAGATATTCGCGCCCCGCGCTTCGCGAGCCCCTCGTCTTGTCCCAGGGCCCAGGGGGGGGCGCGAAAGCGCATAGTTATTCGCGCTTCGCGCAGCGCGAAGCGCGAAGCTAGGAACCCTTGATTCGGCATCCTTGCGTTCAACAGCGTGCTGGGGTGGATGTTTAAGGGGCTGAACAGGGGATTGCATGGTCGTCGGTGACGGGGTCAGGGGGCCGCTGCGTGCTTTTGAAGCTTTTTGCAGCGGCCGCGTGGACAGCCGTCGCTGTTCGCCCTGTCGCGGGGCTACGCGCCCGCGAAAACGCAGAGTGGCCCCTTGGGGCGGGCCGTGATTGGAAATGAAGTGCGCTTCTCCTCGCCATTCCCTCGTCATTGCTGTATTCGCCCAGGCCACCAGTTGTTCATCTCCCCCTCTCACTACAGCTTGAAAGGCCAAATGTGCCCCAGGTCCCCCCTCTGAAAACCATCGTCTTCAGGGGCCATTATTTGGTATTTCCCGGGGGGGGTCGCCGATAACCAACAAGGGGGGCGGAGCAGCTGGGAGGAGGGCCAGCCGAGACTGAGCGGATTCTCGGGGGAGAAAAAGATACGGATACGTGTTGTCCCCCGTCGTTTTCGGCCTTTCCTGGTCCTCCTGGGGAATCCTCGTTGTCACCGATGGATTCGCCTCGAAGTTCTGGTCCCAAGAGAGGTCCAGGGACAACACGTATCCGTATCTTTCCGCCCCCCAAGATTGAGCGGACTCGGGCCCGGGCGGGAGAGCCCTCCTCCGATCGCATCGGCGCTGGATGCCCACGCCCCGGGCGCGCTGCGCGCGCCAGGGAGGGGGAGTCCAGCGCAGATGCACTGGATCTTCGGGCGGGCCTTGGGGCGGGGCCAGGACCAGAATGATTCGTTCCAGAGCGTTCCGGAACGCTCTCAGAGCGTTCTGGAGCGCTCTGGATCGGCCCCAGCGCCCGATACATCTTGCAGAACCGCCTGATCTCGGAGATCCCCGATGTATCCCAGTCTGGCTTTGTTTTGGTCATGGCCTCGCCTCGTAGACCTCCGAAAGCGAGCGCATGTTTGTGCCGACGTTTTCTCCTCCGGCGTCCAGCTCGTGGTGATCCTCGGCCACCAGGGCTGCCTGGGCGGCCTGCTGCTCCTCGGCAGGTTCTGGCGCTGGGTCGGCCCCCACCCTCGCGGCCGCGCCCCGCCCGCCTCCCCTTTGTGCACCCTGCGCGAGCATCGAGGCTCCGCGGCTCGAGGATGAGCAGATGATGGTGGTTGTGGTGATGGCGGCGACGATGACGTGGTTGGGACGAGGGTCCGACGAGGGTGAGTGGTGATGCTGCTGACGACAACGATGATTCGACGGAGAACAAGCTGCATGAACACACGCTCTTGGAGGTTCGCACAGTTTTCTCTGGATCGGCGTTGGACCCCCTCCCTGTCGCGAGGAGAGCGATCGGGGCGGCGCTGGGGGCGCTGCCAGGAGGTCAAATGCCGTTCCAAGGAAATCGCCCGTGCCCTCGAAAGTGTTGTTTCATCAGTTTTGTTATTCTTCTTACGAAAACGAGGAGCAGCCAAGATCGAGGAACGAGGAACACGGGGGAGATAGAAAGAGCGAGGAAGGGCGAGGAGCGAGGAGGAGAAGAAGGAGGAGGTGGGTAGGGAGGAGGAGGGTAGGGAAGAGGAGGGTAGGGAGGAGGAGGGGGAAGAGCAGGAGGAGGAGGAGCAGGAGGAGGAGGAGGAGGAGGAGGAGGAGGAGGAGGAGGTGGAAGGAGAGCGAGGAGCTCAGCCCCGCAGCCTGGCTGCTGCGCGCGCCGCCTCGCCGCCGCGGAGGTCGGCTCGGACGCGCGCGGCGACCTCGGCGAGGGCAAGGACCGGGTGCGCGGCGGGCGGGCCCCCTGCCGCGCGACCTCCCCCGGGCAGGGGAACGGAGATCGGGAATCGTGTCGTTTGCAACGGGGACACCATCGGACGGGGCCAGGACGATCTCCCCCCCCAAAAAAAACTCAACAAACAAAAAACTATAAAAAAAGCTCTCAACAAAAAAAAACTCAAAAAAAAGTCGGACGGGGCCAGGACGAGGGTTCCAGAGCGTTCCAGAACGCTCCTGGAGCGTTCCGGAGCACTCTGAGGAGGCCGCGACGCCCGAGACATCTTCCAGAGCCGCCGGATGTCATACATTCTCGATTTATCCTTACCTGGCTTTATTATTAACGTCCTGGCATGACGCGCGCAAGCCCCCCCCCATGCATAAGTCAGAGGGGACCGAAGTACCGACAACGGTGCGTGTGCCCTCTCGCCGTGGCCAGATTCGCCTCGGAGTCCTCGTCAGACCGCGCTTCGGACAGAGTCCTGGAAGTACCGTGATGTTGTGCCCCCCCCCCCCCCCGAACGCTACCCCCGACAGGAGGGGGCGTCCGCTATCCACCCCCTCCCACTCTTACATGCTTGTGGTGGTGCTCGTGCGCTACGGTGGTGCCCACAGGCATAATTCGGTGGCGACAGCAGGCATGCCGCGATGCTCACAGTCCTGTTGTGGCGGCGGTGCTCTCTGGAACTGTGGTGGTGTTGGCTGTGCTGCTGTGCTCGCAGGCATGTCGCGGGTGTTTGCATGCGTGCTGCGGCGGTTGCAACCTAGCACGGCAATGCTACGCTGTGGTGCTAGCAGGCAATCGGGAATTGAGCAGCGTAGAGCCCGGCATGCCCCAGCGGCAAAGGGTTCGCGGGATGCCGATGCCAGTTTCTCAGTGCGTGCCGCGATCCAGGCCGCGGTGGGAGGAGGCGGAGCGTGGCCGAGGTGGCCGCCCGTGGTTCCGCCCCTGTCCCGTCCCCGGGGCCCCCGCCCTCTGGCGTGAACACGACGTAGTGGAGCGAGCGGGGCCCTCCTCCTCCTCCTCCTCCTCCTCCTCCGCCTCCTCCTCCTCCTCCTCCTCCTGTTACACCTCCTCCGTGTAGATTGGGCTTTCGCCCGTTCCCGTGCCCACACATATGGCTGCGGAAATATGACGGTGCGCAAAGGGGTGTCTGCACATCAGAGCCGGCGCCGTCATCGTCACCGCATCATGGAGGGGCGGGACCCTTGCACGGGTTTGACCGTGACGGCGAAGTGACAGTTTTGTTTGGATCCGATCTCTTCGCGATCTTCGTTCGAGAAGGATGTCTGTTGGCCAAGTCGGTGTGCGTTCTGGAGGCCTACCTACATAGCCCGCCATGCAGAAGGACGACGACTACGATGGCGGGTATGAGTATTGGGCGACGTGTGGGGGGAGGGGGAGGGGCGCACAAGAGATGAGGACAGGAAGGGGGAAGACGAGGAGGAAGGGGTCAAGGTGGAGCAGGGCAAGCACCCACGCCGACTGGCGGCGACACGGGGCCCCTGGCGGCCAGAAGCGGCGCCCCCCTCCGGGGGCGCGGCCGCGCCGAGGATCCAGAGCCCGGCGCGGGGCCCAGGCTGTGCGACCAGTGCGTGGAGGAGCCCCCGCCAGCATCGCCCGCTCTGCCGGATGGGGCCGCTCAGTCGACCTCGCCGAGCGCGTTCCAGTAATCGCAAAGTGCCTACTCGCAGGCGTTCGAAAAAGAGCATATGTTTGCCTCGATACTAGATGTCGTAAATCTACCGCGGGGGATCCAGGCAATTCGCTTGTTACTCTGCGAGTAGTGGAACGCGCTTGTTTGCGACCGGTGCTCAGTCCCCCCAGACGGTGTGGTGACCTCGCCGCGTGGCAAGTCAGCTGGGGTTTCGGGATCGCCGCGCGGCTATTGGGTCTCGGGTCGTTGTTCGAAGACGGCTCCAGCGACCTCCAGGGCACCAAGACCGTGCGGTGACGGACCGCGCGGTGAGGGCTTTGGGTATTCTGAGGTCACCACGCGGCTCGTCACCGCACAGGTTGGGGGCCCTGAAGGCACGACCGAAGTCGAAGGAGAGGAAACGGCATCAACATACACTTTCAGAGATTCGCGCGGATTTCTTGGTTCGGCGTTGGGATCCCCTCCTTGGCGCGCGGAGCGCGGCAAGGGTGGCGCCTGCGGCGCCGCTCCATTTTTGGTATCATCACCAAGGGGCGCCTCTCAGACACCGCCGAGGAGGAGGAGGAGGAGGAGGAGGAGGAGGAGGAGGAGGAGGAGGAGGAGGAGGAGGAGGAGGAGGAGAGAGGAGGGAGGAGGGAAAAACGTCGCATTCGATTATCAGCACCTTCCTGGCGTGGCGTCTAGTTGTCCGCAGCACATCCTCACGTACATGCTCCTTCTACTTGTCCTTTGCACGCACGCGTTGTGGTGTACACCAGCGCTGCGTTGCACGCGGATGCTGTGGTGTAGACACGCGCTGTGGCCTGCACAGGCGCTGTGGTGCACGCAAGCATTGTGGTGTACAGAGGCGCTGTAGTTGCACACGGTTGTTGCGGTGTACGTAGGCGCTGTGGTAAACACGCGCGCTGTGGTGCACGCGAGCGCTGTGGTGTACACAGGCGCAGTGGGGCAGATCGCCACCTACATGCTGCTCGCGTCGTCGTCGTCGTCGTCGTCGCTCGTCGCGTCGCGCGCGCGGGCGTGGCTGCGGTGCTGGAGCCACACGGCGGGGGGGGGCGTTACATCATACCCCCTTCGCCCCCCCCCACCCATGACGCCTGTCATCGCCGAACATAAAGAGACGCGCGTCAGTACGAGGGCAACCGCGGCAGACGCGAGCCGTGACACGTGAGCCGTGCCCTGATTTCGCCGCCCGCGCTCGTTTGTTTTTCTATACCCCTTGCTTCTCTTCTTCTTATTATGTTTTATCATTGTTAGTGTTGTTTTTTTCGTCTTATGCTTATTATGCTTAGTTTTCTCACTCGTCTTACGTAGTTCTAGTTGCAGCTGCACCAGGTCATGCTCTTGCGCATGGACGGTGCTGTTTCGTTCGACTCCATGCGCCGCGCCGCCCCTTCCTCCTCCCCCCTCCCTTCCCCTTCCTCATTTCGTCGTCTGCTGGGTGGTCGGTCGCGTGTGGCCTCCTCTCTGGCCGCCCCTTCTGACTTTTCGACATGGTCACCACCTCCAAGAGGTATTCCGTGACAGTTTCATTGTGCCGTTGCACAGCTATCGCCCCAAGGAGAAATTCTGTTGAGAGCGAAAAAAAAATCCTCTCCGGCCGCCCCGCGTAGAACACGAAGGTGCGCGTGCTGAGCGCGTGTGCCTGTTCGTTGGTCGAGGCTTGGCCTCCCCATCCGCTCGTCTCGCCCCTCGCTCGCTCTTCGTCTTTGACGTCAAGCTGCTGGCTGCTCTCCTCCCTCCTCCCCTCTCTTCCCCCCCTCCCCTTCCCCTCCTCCCCCGCCCTCCCCCCTCCTCCCCTCCCCCCCCCTCCCTCTGCCCCCTCCCCCCTCCTCCCGCGCCCCCTGCCGCTAGCTACACAATCCGAATACTTCTCTCCTCTCTTCCCTTACTCATTCAGGCGAGTGTCCCGTCCTCTCCGCGCACAGGATTTCATGTCTTAGCTTTTCCCGATGTAATTATTTCAGCCGGGTCGTGTCTGGTTCTTCCAAAACGGTGTCCCCGCTGCCGCGCCGCTCTTACTTAAGCGCTCCGGTCATTCAACATCGTGTTCCTGCTGCGGCGCCGGCCTTGTTCCCGCGCCTCCGGACGGCACTTGGCATTCGAAAGCGCCCACATTGGGCAGGCACGGTTGCGGGGGACATGGGGCCGGCATTCCATGCAGGCCTTGTCCTCTCGTAGACGGGCCATTTACCCTTCAGGTCATCCGGTGCCATGCCACGACATGCAATGCGATGCTGTGTTGTGCATCGTTGTGCGATGCCATGCTTTGCGTTGCTATGCGTTGTGATGCCATGATTCACTACGCAATGCCACACCATCCTGTGACAGGCTATGCTCTGCCGTGCTCTTCTACGCCATGCTTCTCCATCCATCGCGTACCCCCTTGGGATCCTGCCCTGCTCGATATCCGACGGTGCGAATCTATAGGAGGTCAACGCCAAGGTAAGGGACGGGAGGGAGGCGTGAGATGTGACGCTAGCTCACCTAGGTTGTCCCCCTCCCGCTCAACCCCTCCCCCTCCCTCCTCCCCTCTCCCCCCCCCTCCCTCCCCCCCACCGCATCAACCTCCTTCGTCTCGGCGGCTTTCAGTGCGAGATTCCCTGCGCCAGGGCGGCACGCGACCCTGCCCGCCGCAGCGCGCCTGACGAGGGCGACGATTGTGGAGTCGCCGCCCTCCTCGCTCCCTCCTCCCCCCTCGTCTCCGCCTGGTCGCTGTCGACCCATCCCGCCGAGAATCATTCGGCCGTCTTGCAGATTCGCGCCCCCCTCGCGGGGACGCCCCCTCTTCTCCGCCTGGTCGCTGTCGACCCATCCCGCCGAGAATCACGCGGCCGTCTTGAGGTTCGCGCCCCCCTCGCGGGGACGCCCCCCTTCTCCGCCTGGTCGCCGTCGACCCATCCCGCCGAGAATCATGAGGCTGTCTTGCAGGTTCGCGCCCCCCCCCCCCCGGGGAGGCGCAAGCAGATCTCGTCTTGCGCGACGCCGCGCGCTCCTGGCTCCATGCTGTCGGCAGGCATGCCTTCGGCGGTGGAGGCCAGGGAACCCGCCTCCTGCGCGTGCAGCCGCCTCCCTCCTCTCTCCTGCTCTCCTCCCCTCCCGTCCCTTGGACTGCACTGGTCTGCGGGATCCTCGAGCCTCGATCCTCGATGATCGATTCTCGGTCCTCGATGCCCCCCCCTCTCCGAGCGAGACCAGTATGTAAGGCTCCGGCCCGACGATAGCCCGGGTTCCCGGGCCGGCCCGCACCCCCCCCCGTCCCCCCTGGATAACCTGACCCTGCCTCTTCCGCAGGTCCGACGGGGGTACGCAGTACGCGCGGGCACACGCCACGCGGGGCTGCCCACGGCGAAGAGGTCAGGTTGTCGCCCGCCCCCCCCCCCACACACACACACCAGATAACCCGAGCTGTCGCCGTCTTGTTGTAGAATAAGTTTCTACCAAAGAAAGTAACTCCAGGAGGAGCCAGAGCGAGGGAGGCCGCGCCCATCCCGCCTCCCCCCCCTTCGCCGCGCCGCGCTTGCGTCTCCGCCGCGAGGCCGCGGAGGCCCGGTCCTGGGCGCTGTCGCTGGCGCTCCTCGTCTGCGGTCAGGCGGTGGGCTGCCGCCGCCGCCGCTCTCGGCCCTGGGGGGGGGGGCCCTCGCCTCGGAGGCAGAGGTGCCCATGCCTCGAAGAAGAATCGGGGGTGGACAAAACCCCCAACAGTGACACGTCGATTAGTGAATTGTCCGTTTTCGGTTCCCGATAGGGCGCCGCGGCCGTTATTTTCCAGGCTTGCGCCCGCCAGGTTTGGGCCTCAGGTCGTTTTCACTGAACCACGTTTTACTAAAGGGAGGTCTGTCCACCCCCGAAAGAAATTACAGCACAAACAGAAAAACTTGTGGCGTTCCGCGCGGATTTCTTGGGTCCTCGCTGGGCCCCCCCAGGCGGCGAGCCTCCAGCGCCGCCCCTGGCGCGCTCCGCGCGCCAGGGAGAGCGCGGTCCAGCGCGGATCCAAGAAAGCCGCGCGGGGCGCCAAAAGTTTATGTTTATGTTGTTTGTTCTTCTCCTGATACCGCTACCCTTCGCCCGTTGGCCCCGTTTTGGGCTTTCGTCGCCACCGTTGGAGTCGCCTCGAGATCCTGGTCAGCACGCACGCCAGGCCGGAAGAGGTCCGGGGAGCATCGGTATCAATGCCTTCTGGTCTCCCCATGGGGGGGGGGCCCTCGCGGGGCCCCGCGGATCGTCAACAAAACGGCTCGGGATGAGAAGCTGGCCCTGGGGAC